>JABACO010000003.1:2481396-2529811 GCA_013339895.1 Ephydatia muelleri
TTCTTTCAATTATGGAAGCCGATTTTTAAATACAAAGACCCAATTTTCAATATATGTTATAGTTCTTCGATGTACTAGCTACATGTTTTTCCTTTGGCAAATTGGCAAATCGTAAAGGTATTGACACAAATGGTCATAGAATTTGTAATGAGAAAACGCACCCATTGACTACGTGTACGTTGAGGACAATGTTATGACAATCCTAGGGAAGCGACGCCTTAAATAGGAAAAATACGGCGACCCCACTAAAAATCATATCCCCTTTGGCAAATGCTGAGAAAAATCTGGTGTGCTTGGTATTAAAGTACCCCATACATGTCTATGGGAAGTTATACGGGAATATTCGGTGATTCGCAAACCGCGAATTAATTAGCTTTCCCTTTGACCGCTCATTTCTGGATATGCAGACTGTGTTTACACAACGGAGGCGTCAAATAAAAAAGGGCTATGTAATGTGCTCCGTAATTTAGCCGTATTCGCTTTGCGTAATGCTTATTCAGAGCGACCACTGTTACGTGTAAAACGGCAATTGTTCAATCGTGCCAGAAAGATCTAGCTGACCAGTCGAATTCAAAGACTGCATTTGATTTCTCACGAATAGCGGCCAAGGAACTAGATTCATTAGCTCAGCACATGCCAATCCTGATGATAGAACCATATACGGAAGGGATTTTGCCCACATACAGTCACTGCCTGGGTAAGGCAAAAACAGTTGCGACCGGCTAGCTTAGTTTAAGGCGGAGAATGGGTGGAGAAATGGGCGTAACAAAGAAGTTATCAACATTTATTGTGGTTTGGATATTTCCGATCTCATCTCAGACCACAACCGCAAATACGAAATGCAATCCTCTGATCCACAGCAAGGCCCGGCTGTCGTTGACATTCCAACGGCACCCTCTATTAAAGAGGGTTTACAGAGGTTTGCTAACGATGGGATCCCTTTTGTCGTTCGAAGTTTGGCGGCTTTAGATATGAGTTACGACGAATTCAAGGAACGAGCGAAGATGCAACGATGGACGATTTGCGGATGGGACAGGAAGCAAGATATGGTCAGCGACGTCTTAGTCGCAGGTGCCCTTGAAGACTGGGAGAAGGATGAACTCCAGTTAAATTTCTTCGGCGACAACACCATTCCGAAGTTCGCCTCGAATGAAGCTATTCACCAAGACCTCCTAGACGTTGGCTTGAACGAAAATAGATTTATGTTGGTCCTTAGCAACAAAGGTGCGTACACCCCGTTTCATCAGGACCCTATTGGTGATACCAATGGTGCCGGTTTTATGTGGCTGCTGCGTGGGGTAAAGCGATGGAACTTTCTTTCGTGGGAGCGCTCGATAAGCATTTTCAACCATGAGACAAAATCACTTGACGACGTACCAACTGAAAACTTGGTGCGTTTAGACAACAATAAGCTCTGGGGCAAGCTGATGAAAGTTACTATACGTGCAGGGGATTTCCTGTTTGTTCCTCCAGCGTGTTCGCACCGCGTGTGGACCGACGAACCAAGCATTGGCGTGACGGGATACATTCGGCGTCCTGAGGACGAGGAGAGACGATGCAAAGCCGTTGGCTGGTACAAGACGGTTGGCTTGGATCCAGAGTTGGGAGTTTGGTTTCCAGGTGCAATCCGAAAACAACTAAAAGTAACGGTACCATGAAAGCTATCAGCGTTATGCCGGAGAACATATATCTATAGGCTTGTGCACGTGTAGCATATCCAGAAATGAGCGGTCAAAGGGAAAGCTAATTAATTCGCGGTTTGCGAATCACCGAATATTCCCGTATAACTTCCCATAGACATGTATGGGGTACTTGACGGAGACAACAATCCGATTCGATATAGGATACTTCTTTCAATTATGGAAGCCGATTTTTAAATACAAAGACCCAATTTTCAATATATGTTATAGTTCTTCGATGTACTAGCTACATGTTTTTCCTTTGGCAAATTGGCGAATCGTAAAGGTATTGACACAAATGGTCATAGAATTTGTAATGAGAAAACGCACCCATTGACTACGTGTACGTTGAGGACAATGTTATGACAATCCTAGGGAAGCGACGCCTTAAATAGGAAAAATACGGCGACCCCCACTAAAAATCATGGCAAATGTAGTGTACTAACAATCCCCTTTGGCAAATGCTGAGAAAAATCTGGTGTGCTTGGTATTAAACTCGTGCCCTCAAAATCGACTCGCGCGCGGGACAAGGCAAATGAGTATCTCCCTAGCTGTACCAGTTTTATACAGTATGAAATCGGGCCTGAAATCGACGCCTCCTAGCGCTACGTAACAAGGTTTGTTGCTACCAGTTGAGTAGCCTACATATAAATGTACGTTATCGTACCCATACGTTCCGGATCTTTTGTAAACATCGCCGGGCCCATTTCATAATTGTATTGCTGTTAGGCTGTTACGTTGGTAGTTTATCTAAGTAACTGAAGTACAACTACTAGTATAGGTGTGGCCGGAGCTACTATTGGCCCCAATAGTAATACGGCTACATGCATGTGTTTTAATTCTAGAAAATGCGCACCGATTTATCGAGTATCAAAGAAGCTGATAGCAGCGTCAACGGCGTGGTAGCGTATTTTATTCTGCTGTCTGGCGCTGCGTTGCAACATCCACCACCAGCAAAACGCCGTTGCAATCTTTCAGGTGAAATAAATATAAAATGCATGTGCAAGGCAATGACTTACGTAGGCCTAGGCATTGCACATCTCTCAACTTGGTAATTGCAATAATGTCAGTCATTTCTTACCCTGCACTGCATGCTTTGTGTTTTATTGTAATATTTAGCTACCTTGCGTACTTACATGTATATTCAGTTACCGCTGTGAAGGCACCGTAGCTAGTGTACTTTTGTGAAGGCACCATAGTTATACGGTGTGGACTATTTACAAATGGTTTATTGTGTCAGTGTGGTATGTAGCAGGCTTTGTCAATGTAATGTATGCACATGTGCATATGGACATATGTATAAAGTTGGCAACGGACTCAAACGTGAATGTTGTGCATGTGTTGTCGACTGCATCACAGTGAAACTTATTAGTGAACAATTTGAAATAAATCACAAGATGAGCGCCAATGTATGGGCGATTACTCGATATGACACAACACGCAAGCACTAAAACGCATCACACAGATCAAACAAACTCTCAGACATTCTCTGCAACCATTCTCTGCTACATGTACCAATGTAAAGGTCTTGTTGATAACAATGAATACAATAGTTCAAGGGATGGTATACAAATAGTGCATGCTCATACAAGTATGCATATCTGTGTATGTGTAAACAATTAATTTTTTGTATGTTTGTATTGTATGTGTGTATGTGTGTTACATATGGACAACATTTCAACAGCCCTTTGCTGCGGCAGAACACACATGGCTGAGTTATCTTGAGCCTGAATACCACAAATGCAACAGTGAAAAATGTGAAGCCAGAACAGAGTAAGGCTGTTTGTGTATGTGTGTGTGCGTTACCAGTGTGGTAAGGGAGTGGCTCAAACATGGCACTGATCTTGGTGAACACACACACACACACACACACACACACAAACACACACACACACCACACACACACACATGATGTGATATTGTGGTCAATTAGTTATGGCATGTGCAAATGGGAGGGGCTGTGTTTGTGTGTGTTGCCTGTATTGTGACAAATACACATGCATGTACACACATGAGGCTTCTGTAACTTCTACTGTAGACAACTAAAACATATCTAGCAAATTAACCCTCCTTTCCCCCCTGATCTTGGTGATAGACACACACACACACACGCACACGCACACACACACACGCACATGCACACACACACACACATACACACACACACATACACACACACACACACACAAGCACACACAAGTACATACATGTACAAGCACACACACATATACACACAGTTTGGGGTGTGTATTGTGGGCGGGTCGATGTTACAGGGGGTCACGTGATATACTCTGCTGTGTAGTGTTGTTGCTGATGTGCTGATATCTTTGAGCATCCAAGTCCCCGATCCTTGACTACGCGCCATACGCGAAACACATGTGTACGAAGCTTCTAAAATCATTAAAACATCCATAGAAAAGCAGGCCTTCATTCCATATTAGTGATTTGGTGCTTATTGTGTAGTGTAGTGCTATTGTGCAGTGCCTCTAATACGGTGCTGTGCCTGTGACATAGTGCTATGGTGCAGTGCTTGTGAAATAGTCATGGTGCAGTGACTGTGAAGTGGTGCTAAGGTCAGTGGTGTACAGTTGTAGGAAGCATGGGGCCCATTGCCACATTCTTATTTTTGTCAAAGTGGCCCCCCCCCCCCCCCCCCCCCCCCCCACCTTTTAATATCATCCTATGTGCTTGATGGTGCTGTATAGCCATGGTGCTGTGCTTGTGAAGTACATGTAGCTATGGGTCTGTGCTTTTGAAGAAAGTTTGGTGTAGTTGAATGTGAACACTAAGCTTACATGTACATGTATTACCATTCAGCTGCTAGGCTTATGTAAACTTTCCAGTGGCCCAGTCCTGCCATACACAAGTAGCAATAATATTCACTGCCACCATATGCAAGGCTTCAAAGCTTAGAAGTATCAAGGGCATTGGAAAGTTTTCTATTGCTTTGCACTTTTCAACACACACATGCACACGCATGCACACACACATACACACATATGCACACACACATACACACATATGCACACATGCACACGTGTATACATACATACACACATGCACACACAATCAGTATGTACCGGTACAGAAATGGTGTGGGAACAAGTGTACGAAAAGGAAAGGTAAAAATTTATGTAACGTGAAATTTTTATAGTAATAAAATTATAACCTTACAAGCCTGATTTTGCTGGCTGCTGTCCCATAGGTACATGTAATTTCATTTGTGCAGCTCAGAGGTCAACAACAAAAGGGCATTGTTTGCTATGTAAACTGAGGTTATCCTAATCTGATGTTAGCTAGACATGTACATGTACCAAGCAAACACTATTGAAGTATATGTAGTACCTACATGTGCATGTATGTGGCATGGGCCTTTTGTGCCTGATGCCATAAACTTTACAATCAAGTACATGTACATGATGGGAGGGGGGTGGAGTGTGCTTTGGGCCTCATGCAAAACCTTTGGTTAGTGGTAGAGGCATTTACGTCTGATGCATAAAGTCCTGGTACTTTTTTTCTAGGGTTCAATATCAAGAGTTGTGTTAAAAGTCTGTTTGGAACTGTTTCTATGGAGATGAGGCGAAATATTACTCGAGGACACTCCTGTATCTGGTTTTGTACTGGGGAGAGCAGCACCAGGATCCCAATGCTGAGACTGACCATCCGGAGTGTTCAACACCTCCAGGGATATCCACCTTAGGCTCAACAAGTTTACTTAAATACCCCTACGTTCCACTGTACTCAGCTGGCATGCACTTCTTCATCAAGCAAACCAGATGGGCAGGTGTGTTGAGTGTACCAAAGGCAGGCAGTTCTAGCAATGGAGGCCTACAAATAATGCTGCCACTGTTCCACTCACCCCTCTTCCACTTCAAAGTTGGGACGCCACTCGCATCTAAGAACTTCCGCTCCACCTTCCTATCCCTGGTATGGTGGAGCAATGTGGCTACAATCCAGCCAAATACAACACTCGCATTGGTGCAGCCACTTACAGTAACTGCTGACACCATTCAGAAGTGCATATGGTGCAGCCACACTCATTGTTAGTAATAGCAATAGCAGAAGAGGACAAATTGTGTATGTTTAAATGCACATTACATGTTTGCACTAACCACACACTGTGCAGATACAGGGGAGGGGTTTGGGCCTGTGCCAGCAAGCATTGGCATAACATAGAAGGGGGGGGGGGGGTATAGTATGCTTTTAACCTGATGCAGAGGCTTTGGCCTAGTGATAGACTGATCAGCGCTACAGAGTTTACACAAAACTTTTCTTTAAAAGAAAAAAAAATGAAAGCATTGGGATAGTGCTATTCCATTGAAGGTGATTTGCATTAAAATTAAAGCGTTTTACGTGTAGTTACTGACTCTGGCCTGGCCATACACATGTATGCAGACAAAGATTCAAAATACGGCACGTGCAGATTTGATGTTAATCGATCTAGGTAGAGCTGAAATGCCTACGTAGGTCGCAACTGTACTGAAAAGTGCCATTTGCAAATATCTATGTTTTGTATCAGTGCACGTGCCTATTAGCCTTCGCGCTTCATTCATCGAGCTGCAAGCAGGCTAAACGAACACGATAAGGAACACACTATATAGGTCAAAAGTGTCCATGACGATCGACATCATAGTGTCCCTCTTGGCAGTCGAGACCTACGGTACTAGTCTGGGACTATCGTACTTTTGTATCAGGCCAGAAGCTGGCAGTAACCATATCGGGCTCTCCCTCGCTCTTTCGTATCGAAACGCTCGGCCTCCCCCCCCCCCCCCCCCCCCCCCCCCCCTCACATTGTCCGGTTATTAACAGCCTATTATATTATAGTTAAGTTCTATCTTCAGCTAAATTAACCCCTAAATCCGCCCCTGCTATCATCGCGTGACTGAATCGAATTATCGCATAATGTTGCAAAAGATTTGGGCGCCTAGCTTATTAAAAGATTATATAGGATGCACAGCATATTATAGAAAATTATATAGGATGCACATTATACATACTGTATGATGCCTTATAAACTGCGCGGTACCACAAATGCTAATTCATATTCCTTTATTAGACTACGGCCTTGCCGTACTATTGGAGCCGAGCACCAACATGGCGGCTAACGAGGTGATGAATCATGGAATCTCTATTAAGCAACTTTCCTTGTGCTTTTCAACTGAAATAAACAATTAGGGGAAAAGCAGTTCTAGATAGTGTGCAAGGTATATTGCAAATAGGTCATTAGGCTGCATGAACTGACTTCTCGGCAAATAAAAAGTCGCATCAAAGGGTATTATCAATAATCAGACCCAAATTGTGTTTTGATTGTACATCTAACAAAACATTATTTAAGTAAAATGGCGAAGTGCTAACATACAGTGTGGTTACTTTGCTCTACAGGTGTGTCTTAACCATTCTGTAATACATTGCGTTAACATTATGTAACTCGCATGCATGTACATTCTTTATAGGGATTCAATGGTGTGTTTGAATATATTCATTGCGACATTCGCAATGCAAAAATATACCAACCCAAAACCAAAACAGCTGTTCTGTCAGTTTAAACTGGAGTCTAGGTGTGATAAAGATTTATCTCCATCATCAATAATGCATATCGAGAAATCGCCCATACATCGGCGGTCATCTTGCGAATTTTTTCAAATTGAATTTTAAACACGTTTATAATGTCCTATAAATCGGTCTGATTATGACAATGTACTTAAAACATTGTTCCATTAACCATTGTTTAACTAAAATGAAGACAAAAGATTAATTTCTACTGTGCATAATTTATTCATAAACGAATGTCATTGCGTAATACCTTGCATCATCTGCAGAATTATTCAACTATTAATTGAACAGAAATATCAAATGGCGAATAAATATGCAACAGTATGTAACAGTATCTGGTATGTAAGTTATCTGATCTGATCTGATCTGATCTGGCGCGGCGGGGGATATCGATTAATAGGACTGCGAGACTTAAGGGGGTAAGTGAGAGAGGGGGCGTTTCGGGCCCGATACGAAAAGAGCGTGGGAGGGTAACGGTTGCTTCCATCGGTCGATCCCACCCCCTCTCGTACCCAGACCTGTTTACGTAAGCATTATCGCATAATGTTAAAGTTACGTAGCATTGAGATAATGCTTACGTAAACAGGTCTGGGTACGAGACTACCCCCCCCCCCCCCCCCCCCCCCCCCCCCCCCCTTTTACAGGCCTGCTAGCCTCCTTCCCCACCCAGTTATGGTGAAGGCTATTACTATAATTTATATACACGACGTCGTCATGGACACTTTTGACCTATATAGTGGTGGGTTGTTTATAGTGTTCGTTTAGCCTGCGTGCAGCTCGATGAATGAGGCACGTAGGCTAGGCACGTGCACTGATACGTTTACACGCAGGGAAAAGGTGATTCGTTAGCACTTTCCAGTACAGCTACCATAGATAGTATCTCTGGACTATGCAGCTACCATAGATAGTATCTCTGGACTATGCAGCTACGACCTACGAAGGTATGCCTAGATCGATAACATCAAGTCAGCATGTGCCATAATCTTTGTCTGCATGTGTGTAGCTAGAGCGTAGACCTATGACTTTGAAACCATAATTACTATTTTCCTGTTCGTAATGTCTGCCTGCGTCCGTTCATATGTATTGTTACCAGTCCCGGATCCAGGAATTTGTTATGAGGGGAGGGGGGGGGGGGGGGGGCGGTTTTACCAGAGGGGCGAAAAACTGTTTCAACAGGGGGGGGACGTGCAGTCCGCTTCGGGCTATATACGAACTGGGGGGAGGGGGTGCAGTCGGCAAGTTAAATGAACCAATTCATCACTCACATGCACACGCATTCTCTACTAAAGCACAAGGAACATCAGGACAAAAGGGTCCACTCCACTCGTTATAAGTTTCCGTTGCGTGCGCGTTACTTGGAGGGGGAGGAGGGGGCGGCATTTCATACGCGATGGGGGGAAGGGGGGGGGGGGGGGGGGGGGGGGGCTGGATCCGGGGCTGTTTGTTACCACTATCTAGTTACACAGCCACACCCTCTTATTGGGATGAAGGATCTACTAATGTATGCAGCTTTGAACCCACATGAATTTGGAATTCTTTAGTTGCTGGTATCACAGTATTGAATACATTGACTGCATGTATTCCTTCTTAACACTGCTTCATGTACAATTTGTATACATAAAGCATTGTCAAATGTAATTCATTGAGTAAACATAAGTACATGTACTGCATATGTCAACACAAAACATACTCAGGACATAAAGTACTCCATATGTCAGCAGCAGAGGGTCTTTTGGTGAGTGCAATCTTTGCAGATCTTCTTGGACCATCAGGGATATCTGTTGTGTTCCATCCACCACATCACCCAACACCCTTTTATTCTTGAACAACTCTTATCATCACACAGCCAAAAGAATATATGTTGACGGGTGTGGACCTTCTAAATTCGAAAACATTTCAGGTGCTATATAGGCTTACATGCCAGCTTTTGAAGACGTTGGATGTCTGTATTGCCGACATCTGATGGTGGACCTTGGCAAGGCCCAAGACAATATACAGATGTGTATCCCTCTGGGTAACCTGCAATAGCCAAAAATTACTTCTTTCAGAAAGTACAAACAAAGAATGAGTACCATAACATTACTTGGTTACATGTAACCTCCATGCACAAACCCAGCAAACAGACTTAGATGTAATTTGTGCTGACATACAATACTTAGTATGTGACACCAACATGGGGATGCAAACTAACCTTTACTGCACAAGTGAAAGCTGTTACGTTGCTTTTGCCCTGTGATGCTATTTTTCAAGACTATATAGCACAAACATACGCACTGACAAAATAACTCAACATACTCATCTCACACACACACACACACACACACACACACACGTACACTCACAAACTGTCAACAAACTGTCTCATTCACACACACACACACACACACACACACACACACACACACACACACACACACACACACACACACACATCCCCTGACCTACGTAGGCCTATACTAGTACTCTGGACCTATGTAGGTCTACCTATGTCCTGCAAGAGTGAAATGGAATAACACTGACTAAGCTGACATTCACCAACAATCTATGTAAACTGTGTAAACAAATGTTATGGCTTCATACATGACCAGTACATGTAGCCTTCCAAGAATGAGTTCAGTTTTTTAAAGCACTACTATTGCTCACACACACACACACACACACACACACACACACACACACACACACACACACACAAAAGGATTAGCCCTCCTACATCACACACACACACACACATACACACACACACCATGTCCACACACACACACCATGGCCACACACACAAGCACACTCACACACACACACACACACAAGGATTAGCCCCTCCTACATTTGCACATGCCATAATTAACCACAATAGTTTATCACCAAGGATGTGTGTATGTGTGTGCTTGTGCTTGTGTGTGCTTGTGCTTGTGTGTGTGCTTGTGCTTGCATGTGTGTGCTTGTGTGTATGTGTGTATATCACCAAGATCTATGTGCATATGGAAAGGAGGGATTAATTTGCTATATATATGTTTTAGTTGTCCAGAAGTTACAGAAGTCTCATGTGTGCAAATGTATGTGTGTTTGTGACACACACAAATACACACACACTTGTAAATGTACATGATGACAGTGCTCCATATTTTTTCTGTGGAAGGGCACAAATGTGGTTTTGATAGGATTTGTACATGTATGTTCAGATCCATATGTTCACAGGCACTATACCTCATAGATCATTTTAATGTTAGCGACAAGTTCTACCATGAACTATCGATGGTCCAGCCCACCATTCCGAGATCCCACCGGATTAAACGTGTGTGCAGTGAACTCAATCAGTCCTTGAAGACCAAGATGTATCGGTACCAGGACCAAACCATGGAGTTTACTGCTCACTAACTGAGAGGCTTCGTGAAGAAACTTGAAGTTATTGTAAGTACAGCAGCACATGATGTACCTAACTGCATACTTGATCAGATTCAGCTGAATCCAGATTCCAGCCATGAAACTTTAAGATAAAACTAAGTGGTGATGGTGCCAAGTTTAGCAGGTGCTCTAATTTCTTCCTAGTATCATTTGCAATACTTCACCTGGAGCAACGTGTGCTCTCACCACGAGGTAACTTAGTTATACGTTTTGTGGTGGCTGCATGACACTGCCTTTGAACAGATAATCACACAGTGGCAGTAGTGAAGATGCTAGAATGTCATGACATTTTGGCAACCACCCTTGAACCACTGCTCCAGGAGATAAAACTCCTCATGGAATCACAAATTATTGAGGTTGAGGGAAAGCAGTATCAGGTGGAGTTGTTTTTAGGAGGCGATCTAAAGGTAGGGAGAACATGCACACTATATGTATGATCAAATCCTATCTGCTTTGGTAGTTCTTGCTGATGTTTCTGGGTTTTGGACAAGCAAATTCAAAGTATGCTTGCATATGGTGTTTGATGCCATCAACTGATCGGTAAGGCTACACTGTGTCCAGATAACTATCAATGCTCATAATGGTATTATTATTATTATTTTATAGTTGGAATACTTCTAAACAGCATTAGGCAAGAACTATCGAGGATATCGAATCATGTGCTGGCAACTCAAGGGAATCATACAGTGTGAAGTACTGTCCACTGCTACCTATTGACCTTGACCATGTTGTTCCAGATGAGCTGCATTGGTTCCTACGCGTTATGGATGTTCTGCTTGAGAATGTAGTATTGCAGGTTGTACAGTTGGAAGTCAAAGTCAATAAAAAGCAGGCAGATCCACTCCAAGGGGCAATGCTCCAGAAGTTAGTGGAGAGCATCCAGACGTGTGGTGTAGCATTTCAGATTTGGCGAAAAGACTCTGGTTCATCTGCACTGGATTGGACATCACTAGGAGGAGCAGGGATGAGGAAAGTTCTCTCCTAACTACCTGCCTATTTCAAAGACTTCTTGCCGCAAGACTGCAGCGAATGCATTACCCAACTATGGAAGGTACATGTGAGAAATTAGTACTAAATTAGCATGCCTTGCTCTGTTATGGACTTACTAGGACTTTGAAGAGCTGCACACAAATATAAGCAGTTGGACTCCAGACAGTGATGTCATTGAATCAAAGGTGAGGTACCCTATAAACAAGCTGCAACAATGTTTACAATTGCACTACCTCTCCATCAAGGCAACGCAGTAGATCAAAGATTTTGTTGCCCTGTCTCCTGTGGCACAGGGCTATCAAAAGGATAGAGTGACTCCATACATGCATCTTATGGCAATGCATATGCCACATACGATCAGGTTGCATGGCAATATAAAACAATTCAGCTGCCAAGGTATAGGTATAGGCAGTGTGTAAATTATTGTAACTAGTTTACTTTACTCTCACATGCACAGGTGTTGAAAAACTGAATGACGTAGCCAAGAGAAGCTATCATAGTTCATGCAAGAGAGATCCTGCAATGGAAATAATGCTAACCGAGCAGAGGATGTCGACTAATTATCTACTTTGCAGAAAGACACGAAAATACTTCAAAAGGAATCATGAATACTGGGAAGGGGGGATAGTGAGTAGTAGGAAGCGACAGCGAATTTGAACACAACATTTCAGCTATCAGTAAATGTTCTGCACTCTGCACACCCATTTCTACTGCCATTATTATTAATAGTAAGCACTCATACATGTATGTAGAAGGCTGATGCCGCAGACCTCTTTGAACCTTATTATCATCACAAAAAATATGGTACAATTGTAATGTACTACACCATCGCAGGACCACTCCCCTTGTTCTTCACAATAACTGAACAGCTACTTACGCAAACACATGTGTTTATAAACAAAGCCTAAAATAATGGGTATCACGCTTCCCAATGGTATACTAATAGGCCTATTTTTAACCAAGTGTTCTTTAACCCATACATAGAAAATTAACATAACCTTACTACTAATGTGGGTATCGTATGCGCCACTGCAATGACAACATGTATAATTTAACTCAACTACGCACACACACACATGCACACACATACACATGCACACACACAGCCTTATAGTCTTACACTGTTCTGGCTTCACTGTTCCATTCATTGCCAAGATCATTCAGTGTGTTCTGCCAGCAGCAAAGGACTTCTGAAATGTTGAAATGTTGTCCACATTATTGTACAATCTAACACACATACACATAAATATGCACAAACAAAAATTAGTCCTTATGTTTACACTTACACAGATATGCTTATGAGCATGCACAAATACTGATAACCTTATTAAAGAATCAAATCACAAGAACATGACACAACTGACACGCAAACACTAAAACACATCACACACACACACACAAACTAACAAGCTAGCATGTCTGTCAGACATTCTCTGCATTCTCTGCTACCAATTGAAAGGTCTTGTTGATAACAATGAATACAATAGTACAATACACAACACAACATTCATTGAGTCAGTCGCCAACTTTCTACATATGTCCACATGCAAATTGCATATGTTAAATTGCATGCCCTTAACAAAGTCTGATAAACATAACATGCCACACAAAACACACACTGACACAATAACCCATTTGTAAACAGTCACACCTTATAAATCCAACCCCCTCTACCTACATTGTAGTACATACTCAAGTTCATTTTGGGATGGGAAGAAAGTATATATCACACATGCACTGGCTCTTGGAGAATTTGATGTTGTTGTTATTTTTTAGTTTATTGATTTGTAACTCATCCAGGCAGGCCATATTGTTGAACTGCATGATGCTGCACAAGTTAACAATGCGTATTCATATTGGTACTAAACTGGTTCTATGCACACACACACACACACACACACACACACACACACACACACACACACACACACACACACACACACACACACACACACACACACACATGCATGATGTCCACACATCTACTACTGCATTTTTCTTTTTCATTACCTGTTGGCTTGCTTGCTGGTCAGATGGAGGGTGGGTTGCAAACGATTATGGTGTCACGTGTGCCTATAAATGGTGTGGGATAATGTACATATTTGAACATTGGCGACCCAAAATGGGTCAAATAATATACAGCAAAACGCGACAGAACAGTTCAAGCAAGCTACGCTAAGCCTTCTAGTGGCGTACACCTACCCCTTCCCTTCCCCGACCTCCCCCCCCTTTCCCCCCGCCCCCCCCCCCCCCCCCCCCCCCCGTACCGTGTGCATTATTTAGAAACAACATACGCCTACATGCACACTACAGTGCTCAAGGCTTAAGCGCACGCCACTGTGCACGCCACTGTGCAGGGTACCGAGGAGTGTAGTGCTCCAGCAAGAGCTGGCAGCCGTGAGTAAGCGTTATGGATACGACGCGGGATATGTACAAGCTACTATATATAGTACATAACACAGCAGGGCCCGCGGAGGGTATTATGACAGCATCACCGCTTCACCATGCAGTAGCCTAGAAATTACTTAAATGAGCGTGCGGCAGCGCACAATAGGTAGCAACAAACCTTTGGTTACAACATTGTTACAGGATGTAAGCATCGAACGGTATTGGTACGGTCCTGAAAACGGACCGTACCAATACCGTTCGGTGCTTACATCCTGTAACAATGTTGTAACTTTTTGGTTGTGTAATGTTAGTAGTACGTACGACCGTATTTCAATTTTTGTGGGCACGAGACGGGGACACTGAAATCCAAGAAGGAATACTTCTGTGGAGTATGGAACCGAATTTTCAAATACGAAGACCTACGTTTAAAAGCGCAGAATAGTTGCTTTGTGTATCAGCTATATGTTTCTGTCAGGAGCTAACAGTAGATCTTTAAGGTTTTGATGTGATAGACTGTGGAATTTTGTGATGAAGGAACTCACTTCATGAACATTTGGAAAAAAGGCCCCTACAATTCAATGGAACCGAGGGCTTATTCGGGAAAAATATGGTGACGTGTTTAAAAATCTTGCCAAATGTGCCGCACTAACAATCTGTCAGGAGCTAAGTTGTAAAAAAACATTTGGTAAGCTTTCCCCATACTGTGTATGGAACGATTACGAAAATATGATTACGCAAACCGCGAATTAATGAGCTCATTTCTCATTATGAAGGTCCCGTTGACCGCTCATTTCTCATTATGATCTCAATATCCTCATCCTCAATAATATCCTCATCATCATCAATAACAGAATTTTTCAGCACATTCTGAATGAGATCAGCCAGACACTCACAAGTGCTTCATTCCCGTGATGGGTACATTCCTTATATGGATTGAATATTTTCATTAATGCAAAAATACCAACCAAAATCCAAAACAGCTATTCTGACAGCTGAAACTGGAGTCTAGATGTGATGAAAATCAAGGTTTATTCTCTGAAAAAGGACATGCACATTTCTGAATAAGATCAGGCAGGTTCTGTTCCCGTGATCACTGTCTCTGTTCTATTCCAGATATTCTTGTCAGCTCGAGCTCTGTACTACACCTATACCTGTGACGTTATAGACTATGAGGACCAAAGTGAAAAAGCAATAAGAGTGAGTGTTATATGGAATGCTTGTGCTCTAATAGAGCACTGCAACCACTTATTCAGATGTCCAGTGCCATCTGGCTCTACTTCTCCAATTCCTTGATACATTTTTCTTCATACTTCGCAAGAAGGACTACCAGATCACCTTCCTGCACGTCTAGCACCACAGCACCATGGTGATGGTATGGTAACAAAATGGTTTGTGGGAGGAAATTGTGAGTTCCATTCGATACCTCTACCTAGACGAGATTTTTTCTTAACTAAACAGTAAACATCAGAATTCAAATGTGGAAAGATACTTTGATCCTTCTTTTTTTGCATCCTCTTATTTTCGTTACTTTGACCTTCCCTTTAACCCCTTACCCTCTGTTCCTCCATTTTGCCCATCCAGCATTCTTCTCAGCAATGATAAACTCTTTAATCCACGTGGTGATATAAACGTACTACCTTCTCACTGCCCTGGGCCCTCGTGTGAGGAAGTACCTCACAGGGATGCAACTGGTGAGACACACGCCCAATTATATGCTGTCATATTTAGGGGGAAGGGGGGGGGGGGGGGGGGGGTGGGGGGGTTCGCTGTGTGCTATCACATGGTGTCACACAATGTATCTGTCACGTGAAAATTGGTCCAGGCAAGAATTTGTCTGGGCCAAAATTGGTCCAATCCCTGACTCGTTTCACTTGCCACAATTGGTCCAGATGTCCACCACCCCTTGCCTTGTGACGATTGTGCATAGTATATGACCCAAGGTGAAGGCCATTTCAAAGTGTGGTCACACTAAATGTACGTGTGTATTCCATATACCAAACATGCTATTAAAGTAGTAGGTTATAAATGGACCTTCTGTCCTATAATGGCATGCCTCTTGCTTAAAATAATGTGCACCTTCACAAACTGAGAGATTTGTGCATTACTGAATATTCAATGGTATGTTATGTAATAGGATTAGTTATGAATTGTTAAAGACAAAGGATACTGAGCAGGAATAGTTAGTAATTATCAAGTATAGGTTTTTGTTGTACATTATTAATAGCCCGTATTCTTGAAAAACGGATCACGGATAATTCACACAAAAAATTCATATTGTGTCTTTCTAATTATGCACAACAGAAATCATGCAATGGAATCTCAGAAGCAAAAAAAGAAACTGTAACTTTTACAACTTTGGTGACCGCTCATTTCTCCATATGATTGCTACTGATACACACATTGATTGTGGGATATGGGACGGCTGGATCATGCAAATTTCTTGACAGCTTTTTCCTTTCGAAAGTAACTGATGAATGTACCACAAGTGCAGCGACTTTGCCAACAGCTACTGACTGACTCTCAAAGCAGTTTGCCAGATCTAGAGACATAGAATGTTTCTCAAACACCAAGTAAAATAGTCAACGTCACAGTAACGATGAATGATGTGAATGCCTGTACGATACTTCTGTCCAGACTGAGTCACGTGCTAAAGATTCAGAGGTTTCTGCTTTAAATGTGCTTCAAACCACTGCAAATGACATAGGAATATATGCCATCCCCGTGATTGGTGCCCCTCCCCCTGAGTTCCACTATTATTGCTTTGCGATCCCCCGTCCCCCAACCACCCTACGGGCCTGGAGGGAGCATTAGACCACCCGCATCCAGGTCCTCCGTATAGAAGGCCCCCGGGGATGAGGCGCGTCAAAACTGCAACCAGAGGCCCGTCCATGCTCCTAGTGGCCGTGCAAGTAAATTACGTCCGGCAGAACGGGTGGGACTTAATTGGCGCCATTTGAAGGGAGGAGCTTTGGGTATCCTGATTCGCATACCCGTCACGTGATCTGGCATGATGGCCAGTCGCATGATGTGCCGGTCGCATGATGTGTCCCGCAAGCGCATTAAGAGCTTACTAGATCTGATTAAGATTGAACAAATGATATCACCGTGACCGACGTTTATTCAATTGTAAACCACAAACAGTTATCTGCTTCACCCTTTATAAAAATAGAATTTTAATTTAAAAGCCGAAGCATTTGCCATGTAATATCGGCTTTGAGCTCGGTTACGCAGTTGTTCATAAACTTTTCCCGTTTCGGATTCGATCTTATTCGCATGGTCCAAAGCGTCAGCTCATCAACTCCATTATGTATTTTAATTTAAAATTCTTTTGAAGGAAAAAAGGGACATTAAGATCACTACTCAATGGTCTGCTCACTACAACGAGTAGTTTAAAAGAATTACATTCACTAGTGCAAGTTTAATATCAAAGGAACGAGGCCAATGCTCCAAACGCATAATGGCGCGATTTTGTTACAAATTAATGTATGCAAGTACAAGTACAGTAGCCGAAAATGCACAGTGTTGTTCAACTAAATTCAGTAATCGATAAGCTTACTTAGCAAGCGCACACATATACACATGACCTGTTGTTCTCTATAATTGCGCAGTTTTGCAACACGAAACAATGACGATATACTATTCATCTTTTTTTTTTATTGTCTTCTCGTTCGATTTAAACAACAACCTAAACGACTGTCTTTGTTAGAAACGGGTCACATGTTTTTAATGACATTCATAGTCGCGGTCAAAATGGTATTTCCAAACTTCCGATCTGTGGGGCAATTTTCTCGGGAATTGTCATGAATGTTGTATCACTGATATAGAATGAAGCGTACTAAATTTTAATCGCATTCGCAAAATTAACATATACACTCGCGCTCATATCGAACAGAAGTACCTTATCATCCAACATGGACTACCTAACAGAGAAATGGGAAGCCCTCAAAGCACGCCATTTTGAATCGCTCCGAGACAGCGGTACGCGGATGCATGCATAGCGGTTAAGGATTGCCTTTGTTAATTGACTTGCCCTCGCCCCCAACAAATTAACTCTCTCCCAGATCCCCGCACCAAGGACTGGTTTCTGATGCAATCCCCCTCGCCCATGTTGGCTCTGTGCGCGGCATACTTTGTCATGTGCGCGGTAGGCCCGCGACTGATGCGCAACCGAAAACCGTTCGAAATGACGGTAGCGATGGTCCTATACAATATCACCATGGTGGCACTGTGCTTTTATCTATTCGTTGAGGTACGCAAATAAAAACAAAGTGATTTTCAGTAACAGATGACGTGCATGAGAAAGTAATCAATAAGGCACATCGATACTGCAAGCAATGAAACCGATAGAGGTCTTTCATCGCGTGACTAAATGGAATTTATCGCAAATATATATAATTATTAATTTTGAAGATTACATGCATAGGATGCATATTACATGTGACGTTCTAATAAATTGTGTGGTAGCGGTACCTCAAATGGCTCTTTAATATTCATTTCATAAATATTAATTAGACTACATGGCCATGTTGAACTATTGGAGAGCGTGGCGGCTAATTAGGCGATGAATCGTGTTAACGCACCTCCCCCCTCATGTGACCATCTTTTGTGCTTTTCAACTGAAATTAGTAAGCCAGGTCGATCCCAAATTGGTCTTTAGTTGCATTTGTGCAGAGAACTGACTAAATGAAAGTCACATGAAAGGTCTTATGAAAACTCAAACCAACATTGTGGTTTGATTGTACATCTAACAAAACAACACATTGAAAGGTTACTTTGCTCTACTGGGTGTGTCTTAACCAATAACTCACATGACCTTATATGGATTGTGTATTTGAATATTTTCATTAATGCAAAAATACCAACCAAAATCCAAAAACAGCTATTCTGACAGCTGAAACTGGAGTCTAGATGTGATGAAAATCAGGGTTTATTCTCAATAATAGAATTTCTGAAAAAGGACATGCACATTTCTGAATAAGATCAGGCAGACAGTCAAAAGTGTTATGTTCCCGTGATCACTGTCTCTGTTTTATTCCAGATATTCTTGTCAGCTCGAGCTCTGAACTACACCTATACGTGTGACGTTATAGACTACGAAGACCGAAGTGAAAATGCAATGAGAGTGAGCATTTAAAGTAATGGAATACTTGTGCTCTAATACAACACTGCAACCTCCCACCCACCACTTCTTCAGATGTCCAGTGTCATCTGGCTCTACTTCTTCTCCAAAGTCATTGAATTCCTCGATACATTCTTCTTCATACTTCGCAAGAAGGACGACCAGATCACCTTCCTGCACGTCTACCATCACAGCACCATGGTGATGATATGGTGGATGGTAACAAAATGGTTTGTGGGAGGAAATTGTGAGTTCCATTCGATACCTCACAGTATTCGAAGATACTTTGATCCTTCTATTTCTTTTGCATCCTCTTATTCTCGTTACTTTCCCCTTCCATTTAACCCCTTACCCTTTGTTCCTCCATGTTGGCCTCTCCAGCATTCTTCTCAGCAATGCTAAACTCTTTCATCCACGTGGTGATGTATACGTACTACCTTCTCAGTGCCCTGGGCCCTCGTGTGAGGAAGTACCTCTGGTGGAAGAAGTACCTCACAGGGATGCAACTGGTGAGACACACGCCCAATCATATTTAGGGGGGGAGGGGTGGGTGTGTGCTATCACATGGTGTCACACGATGTATCTGTCATGCGAAAATTGGCCTGGGCCAAAATTGGTCCAATCCCTGACTCGTTTCGCTTGCCAAAATTGGTCCAGATGTCCACCACCCCTTGCCTTGTGACGATTGTGCATAGTATATGACCCAAGGTGATAAGGCCATTTCAAAGTGTGGTCACACTAAATGTACGTGTGTATTCCATATACCACACATGCTATTAAAGTAGTAGGTTATAAATGGACCTTCTGTCCTATAATGGCATGCCTCTTGATTAAAATAATGTGCACCTTCACAAACTGAGAGATTTGTGCATTACTGAATATTCAATGGTATGTTATGTAATAGGATTAGTTATGAATTGTCTGACGCCTTTTAATCAACCTTTGCTGGGATGCTTACCCATCACATATATGGTAATGGGGTTGTGAAGACCGGCTTTTAAAAAAAAAAAAAAGGCAGCTATGTTTGTTATTTGAGAAGGTGTCTTGCATTTCAAGAATAAGAAAGCACTAAGCACTATTGCCATAATCACAGAACGCTTTATTTGGAGTGCAGTTGATGTAAAAGTCACATTACTGCCGCTTAGATGCAGTGCAAGTGTGTGGACTCTTTTTACTAAACTTCTGCGACTTTCATATTGACCTCTAGATATGCACTAGACAGAGAAACTTCACATGGTAAGGACCAGCTTTGGCAGCAAAAAAGCATCCCCCCCACGTACCAATTTACACCCTGACCTTGTCATGGTTGCCAAACAGTGTCATATGTTGTCATGTGTTGTTACATGGTGTCATGTGTTGTCAAATGGTGTCATGTGTTGTCACATGGTGTCATGTGTTGTCACATGGTGTCATGTGTTGCCATGTGCTATCACATGGTGTCATGTGTTGCCACATGGTGTCATGTGTTGTCACATGGTGTCATGGTCACATGCAGTTATGTATTATCGTATATCATTTCGTCCACTTCAGATCCAGTTCCTAGTCATGCTGGTACACTGCATCATTTCCTTGTTGATCGAGTGTGGCTACGATCGTCGCCCACAATGGATCCTCTTCTTCTACCTTCTCTCCCACATTGCTCTGTTTTCAAACTTCTACAGGAATGCCTACATCAAGCCAAAGGGCACCAGTGATGGTGGCAGTGATGCAGCCCTTCAGAAGAAGACACGTCAGAAGAAGGAACAGTAGTCAACACTTATATCTTTACATTGAAAATCGTATCAGATTGTGAAATCTTGAGCTGTACCATCCCCTAAACGTATGGGCTATTATACAGCTGAGGGTCCAGGGCACCCGGTTTTAATTCATCTGGTTAATAAATGCAGTACTAGTCTGACCCTCGCCTCCTCCTTCTCAATGCGTTACATGGTAAGTTAAACTTGCTGATTACATACCTCCGCATATTGTACGCATACATACAGGACTCATCGTGCGGTATTGGAGTAAGACCGTTGCCGTGATATTAGCTTATGGACTCCAAATCTAGCTTATTTACTCTCAATCTCCGGGTTGTTGGCATCATTAAGAACAAGAAGTGATTCGTTAGAGCGGACTGCGCTTTAATTAAAAAAAATGCTGCGCGGTTTTGGCCGGACCAACTTTTGTCCCGAAAAGAAGAGTACCCATAAATAAATAAAATAATGATTCATAATTAATTTCACCGTTCAATTAAATTTATCGGCGAATCTTATGCTCACTATCAAATCTCATCAGCCTCATAATCTTTCGTTCCCTAGGCGCTCTTTTTAATCACGGTATCGTAGTTTAAATCATGGCCTTTTCTTCATAATGATGAGGCACTTTTGTGCGTAAAAGGATTTAAATTAGCACTAGAGCTGATCCTGCGTGCAGAGTGCGCCCAAAACAACACACACGCCTGCGCACAACCAACATTGACGTAGGAGATTACGACGTTGTCAAGGCAGCAATATTACTACTAAAATACAATATTAATGCTGTGTCTTATCGCCGCAGGTTTATCCACTTCCATCTCCAGCTCAATCCTGCTTCTTTCAAACGCACCCAGACCTGTTTACGTAAGCATTATCGCATAATGTATATTCAGTTTACTTTTTAAAAATTGCATAGCAATTTAGCAACTCGGTTCAGTTGCATAGCAACTTTTGGTGAAGGGCATTTCCTCCTTGGACAACATGTAGGCGGCGTCGAATAATTTGACGACGCCGATTCGACTCCTCCGTCGTTACAGACGCGAACGCTTTTCCGAGTGGAGTGGAAGTCAAGATAGAGTTAATCGTCCGGGTTGGTTGTAGCTCCATATTTACAGCCTTGCCGTGCATGTCGAACTTCTTGTGCATTGCTAGTCTCGTACCCAGACCCTGATTCCCACAGCTGCGGGTGGATTACATCACCGCTACGTGAAAAGAGGAACCGAAAACCGTTTTACTTTTCACGTAGCGGTGATGTAATACATCTGCTGCTGTGAAAACATGGGTCTGGGTACGTAACTAGTGCATTGCCACATTTCCGACGTAGTCTCGTACCCAGACCCGTTTACGTAAGCAAATAATGCTTATGTAAACAGGTCTGGGTACGAGACTAATCGTGAACGTAGAAAACCTTGGTATGACTTGAACCCAAATTCATGCTATAATGAGGACCCAGTTACTCCAAAAGTGAATTTTTTCAATGCAATGAAACAGCCGTGAGAGTAAAAGTATTTGGAAGCTTTAATAACTTTATAGCATAATTCAGCTGCATGGTATAGTAAACCTTCCGTAATATTGAAATGATTGCGTAATGCCATAGCCTCTACGACACCAAGACAGCCATTTTAATTAAAAGCCATACAAAGAATGATTGTTCGCCAAAAAAATGGCATGAAATGGTTCCACTTTAAGATTTATCAGTTTCGAAAAGCAGACGCATTTCCAATCATTCACATTAATTAATTCTGGGGGCGTACCTGGCCGGACCAACTTGACAAATCAGACATCCCATAGCCTCAAGTAGTGTGCGCGGCGTAAACCGCAAGTAGTGCTTGGTGCAAACCTCGATTAGTGCGTAGTGCATCTCAACTGGTGCGCGGTGCGCGACGCAAACCTCGATTAGTGCAAACTTCAATTAGTGCGCGGCGCAAGTGTCTTGACACGGGCTCATGTGAAACAGAAGTACCCTATCAACATGGACTACCTAACAGAGAAATGGGAAGCCCTCAAAGCACGCCATTTTGAATCGCTCCGAGACAGCGGTACGCATTGCGGTTAGGGATTGCCTTTGTTAATTGACTTGCCCTCGCCCCCAACAAACTCTCTCCCAGATCCCCGCACCAAGGACTGGTTCCTGATGCAATCCCCCTCGCCCATGTTGGCTCTGTGCGCGGCATACTTCGTCATGTGCGCGGTAGGCCCGCGACTGATGCGCAACCGAAAACCGTTCGAAATGACGGTAGCGATGGTCATATACAACATCACCATGGTGGGACTGTCCTTTTATCTATTTGTTGAGGTACGCTACACAGCCCAAAAAAAAAATTTTTTTTTTTAAATCTGATGTCACACAATATGTATTCCGAGTTCATATATGACGTCAGCTGCGCAAGATTAGCTGACATGAGTGTTTCAGTTTACCTTCCTTATATGGATTTAATGCTCATAACATTACCATTGCAACATCAGCCATGCAAAAAAAACAATTAAAAAAACAAATGCAAGCAAAAACCAAAATAGGTCAGTATTTGCAGATGGAGGCCGATAATGATTAAGGGTCAAACTTTTTCATCACCCAATAAGTTCTCAAATAGGCACATCTCTGAATGAAATCTGATACTCACAAGTGCTCAGTTCCCAAATGACTGTCTTAGTTCCATTCCTGTAATGACTAATTCTGTTCTGTTCCCATGATGACTGTCACTGTTCCATTCCAGATATTCTTGTCAGCTCAAGCTCTGGACTACACATACATCTGCGATGTCGTAGACTACGAGGACCGAAGTGAACCCGCAATGAGGGTGAGCATTTAATGGGGCGCTTGCATTCTATACAACACTGCAACCTCCCACCCACCACTTCTTCAGATGTCAAGTGTCATCTGGCTCTACTTCCTCTCCAAAATCATTGAATTCCTCGATACATTCTTTTTCATACTTCGCAAGAAGGACGACCAGATCACCTTCCTGCATGTCTATCATCACAGCACCATGGTGATGATATGGTGGATGGTAACAAAGTGGTATGGGGGAGGAAACTGTGAGTTCCATTCGATACCTCCACCTAGACTGCTTTAAAGTAATAGTAAACATTGGAATTCAAATGTGGAAAGATACTTTGATCCTTCTTTTTTTGCATCCCTTATTCTCGTTACTTTCCTCTTCCCTTTAACCCCTTACCCTCTGTTCCTCCACATTGGCCTCTCCAGCATTCTTCTCAGCAATGCTAAACTCTTTCGTCCACGTGGTGATGTATACGTACTACCTTCTCAGTGCCCTGGGCCCTCGTGTGAGGAAGTACCTCTGGTGGAAGAAGTACCTCACAGGGATGCAACTGGTGAGACACACGCCCAATCATATGTAGGGGGGAGGGGTGGGTGTTCGCTGTGTGCTGTCACATGGTGTCATGCGTTGACATCACATAATGTCATGTGCTGTCACATGGTGTCATGTGTTGTCACATGGTGTCATGGTCACATGCAGTTATGTATTATCGTATATCATTTCGCCCACTTCAGATCCAGTTCCTAGTCATGCTGGTACACTGCACCCATTCCTTGTTGATCGAGTGTGGCTACGATCGTCGCCCACAATGGATCTACTTCTTCTACCTTCTCTCCCACATTGCTCTGTTTTCAAACTTCTACAGGAATGCCTACATCAAGCCAAAGGGCACCAGTGATGGTGGCAGTGATGCAGCCCTTCAGAAGAAGGCACGTCAGAAGAAGGAACAGTAGTTGGGGAAAGAGAGAGAAAGAGAGAGAGAGAGGGGGGAGTGGTCTGTCGCTGTGTGGTTGAGATATGACAATGACATTGCCATGGAAACGATTTTAAAAAGAGCACCTGGACAGACAGGAGGGAAGAGTGCTACATCCCGACAATAATTAATGCAAAGAAATTAGCTACCTAAAAAAAATCTGTGGCTGAATTATTACTGGGCGATTATGAGCAAATGTACATTCGTTTTTAATATTTTAACATAACCAATATCACAATCACTAATATAACTACCTGTGGTCATTTTATATATGGTATTCAAAGAACAACCACACTACCTGGTCAACAGCACCGCTATCTATGCTTGTGTGACCATCATCCAGCGAGGTATATATGCCCTCATCTTATCTTTCAACTCTGCTGTATAAACCATATTGTGTACAGTTAGTTGCAAAGCTGCTGTTGAAAACAGGGAACACTGTGTATTAATTAGATCAGAACACTCACAGTGTAAATGACGTGATCATGATCACCTTCCAGTGGCAGATGCAGGGGGAGGGGGGGGGGGGGGAGTAAGGGTGGGGGTTGTAACTAAGGCAAATTGTAAAATAGTTTGTTAATTACAATTTTACAAGCTATTTTACGAGTTTCCTTGGTCCCCCCCCCTCATCAGTTAGGGATATATATGTCATGATGAGGTCACCTGCACCTTCATTAGCTACAGGCAACATGGGTCGAGGTAGTTGTGGACACCTGATCAGCTTTGCCTAGCTACCAGCAGCACAGAAGAACTAAGGTACTTCCGGGTGCGGCTATATTGTCGTGTCCAGACCCAAATTAACTTTGGTAGAAAACGAAATATTGTATCGACATCGGCTTATCCAGCTACTCCTCCACGATTATGCAGTTGTGCTTCAAAAATAACCATCGACTCCCCCGCACACACAATAATAATCGTTATCCTCAAACGGCACCATGCGCAAGCGCAGACAATGCATTTGCTAAGAAAATGATTAGCCTAAAGAAGCTGTGACCACAAGCACATTAATTTGAGTTTTAACTAATTCTGGATTGCTGCATGCATGCTAGAGCAGTGTAATACGTACTTGCCTATTCTTCAGCTACGGCCAACAACTCGAAACTGCTATGCGTACTGCGCTAAGGCGCCACGCTATAAGCGCGCTGTAATATTATGTCATCATATGCAATCACGACCAGGGTGGTCACAGGCCAACGCAATGGGAACCAGCATCCCCCATTGGTACTCAGTGGTACGAAGCACAGCTGGCCCCCATTATGGGCCAAACTCAGTGTTAAACCACGCGACTCCGTATGTGAATAGTACTACCGGCCAGACATGTTAATAAACGCTCCGTGTCATGATCAGGCTGCCTATGGTTACTAGGGATGGTGTGTCCGTTGTTAAGACCAAGATGTAAGCATATGTTCCTACAGATGCATTCAATGAATGATCCTAACCAATCATACGCGGTGTATTACTGCCCAATAGCATCGCAAACCCTTTATCTATGGCTCCAGGTCTCATTATCGCTGGACAGTCATATAGACTGCAGCTCCGTTGCATCGAAAGACATCCGCAAAAGAACGCCCTTATTCTATTTGCGGCCCCAACAAACCTGCTACCGTAAGCACAGAACTTTGCTAGAGCATGCAAGCGCATTATATGTTAGCGGAAATGCAATAATTATTCATACTTTAATCTTAAAAATGAAATATCGTAATGCTGCC
The DNA here is from genome assembly GCA_013339895.1 of Ephydatia muelleri. Classification (NCBI taxonomy): domain Eukaryota; kingdom Metazoa; phylum Porifera; class Demospongiae; order Spongillida; family Spongillidae; genus Ephydatia; species Ephydatia muelleri. Next base: position 2,507,726 of record JABACO010000003.1, read on the forward strand.
ATGATAAATAGCCGCCAGGATACAATGTCACATTTGTTATGTATGCTATGCGTTGGAGATGGTATTTACCGCGAGTTCATTCATTTTTGGTGGAACCGATGTAAGCGTACTAACGTTCTTATTTTTAAGTCATTAATTCAGGCTTAATGTGGGTTCATTGATATATTTACCGGGAGGAAAGAGACGGGCAGGTACCTGTCATACGGCGCAGAACATTTCTGTGGCGAACAAGATATGGGATCAAACAGACTTGAATTATTCATGTATAAAGATTTCTACTACCTTTCCCAACCTTACCTCGTCTTTTACGCTCTAGGTGTATAAGGAGGTTCGCGGGGTGGCGCCATTCTTGGTTCCATTTCTAAAGATGGCCTGTGTTTACTTCGTCCTTTGGCTTCCCGACGACCAACCTACTATTGCGTCAGCTTTTGTCAAATGCCTACCGATTCTCTCCCTTATATGGTTCGTATGGCTCCAGGGGGGAAACTCATACAACCTGAAAATCTTGACGGGTCTCGTGTGCAGTTGCCTTGGCGACGCCGCCCTGGTGTGGCAAGGTGCGGACATCTCGGTCTTCATAGCCGGCATGCTGTTCTTCGCCTGCGGACTCGCGTGCTACACCATGGCCTTTGGTTTCTCACCGTTCGGACTCAAAGAGTTGGTCGTCGTAGCTACCATCTGTGTCTTCATCATCAGCTACATTCTAACTTTCGTCCCTGAAGGTGTCATCCTGTATGGTGTCCTTGGTTACAGCTGCCTCATCACTGTGATGGCGTGGAGGGCACTCGCCCGTTTCAATCTCAAGACCGTCATTCCATGGAGAAAGGTGTTTGCAGCTGTTGGGGCGCTGCTCTTCGTGCTCTCAGACCTGTCCCTGGTGCTCAACAAATTCTGCTGGTCATTGCCGTGGGAACGAACCGTCATCATGGCAACCTACTATGCCGCACAGCTGTGCATCTCTCTCAGTGTCGTCAACTCCAGACTGTACCTACACGAGAAGGATGCGAGCTGAGTGGAGTAGCGAGAGAGAGCAAGTGGCTTGTGTTGGAAATGTGTGTGTGAGTGTTGTGCTTCGTGTGGTTGCGTCCATTGGTGTGAAGCAGATGTCTTTCAGTACAAGGTTAAAAGTGCCTTCAAACACTACACTCTATCACTTTGTATCATGTTGCGTTAAAATATTTGTGTGTATTCAATAGAGCAGGGACAATTATTTCATTCTTTGAACAAATGGCATTTCATTCAGCTACACTGCACAATGGAGCAGATGTTTGAGTATAGAGTGTGCACCTGCTGGCTGTGTGTGTTAGTTTACCAAACAACAAACAAAACATTAAAGAAGAAAAAAAATTACATAAACATCCAACCCTAATAATACATCTGTTACAAGAGCTGATGTTGGCACAAAACAGGAGAGTAGGGATCAACTAGTGCTTCTGTTTCTTGCGTTTGGCCTTTCCCTCTTTCTCTTTGTGTGACGGCTTTGTTGGTAGTCGCTTGTGCCCCGTTCTGTTCCGTAAGCGCAAAAGCATGACAAGAGGATCTTACGTTTGACTACACAACTCCTATTGACTCCTACACAACACAACCCACATGACTACACCAGTACCCCACATGACTACACCAGTAACCCACATGACTACACCAGTACCCCACATGACTACACCAGTAACCCACATGACTACACCAGTAACCCACATGACTACACCAGTACCCCACATGACTATACCAGAACCCAACTCTGACTCTATGATTTGCCCTGCAATGCCGTAACCTCTACGCCCTACGACCTCGCTTCAGTTACCTTGCCATGCTGATGATCCCTGGCTTGTCAGTGGTCACTCCAGCCCAGTCTACCTCTTTGCCTGACACTGAGTACCTTGGGTAAAGCAACCACATCAAAACAAAAAACCAACCATAAGTCTACACACAAGGTGACCTACTGCTCAAGGTCAGCAGTTTCCAGCTGCTCTTTCAGATCCAGCTGCTTCTTTTTAAAAGCCTTAACCTCCTCACTCTAATAGGTGTGCATGTGAGTATTGTGAGTGTATGTGTGTATGTGTGGGTGTGCATATGTGTGGGTGTGTATGTGTGGGAGGAGGCATCATTTTTGTGCCATCAACTCATCCCCAGCCCCATCCTCACAAGCTCCTGATCCACGGTGTGTTCAAGAGGCGCCATGCCAGCGTCCGTAGGCAAGGGGATCCCCCTCCCCACCACCCCCTCCACCACCTCCGTGAAGTGACTCGAGAACTTGCGCACACTCCGGTTGAACAGACCCATGATCTGGCTGGAGGGTAGCCCCAGCTCTTTCTGCCGGGAGAGAGCTACGAGTCACACACACACCACTTTGGGTTGCCAGAGAGAGGAAATACCTCTAAAACCTCGACTGTCTTGTGTTGGAGTCCCATTCCGAGGAGAATGCTCTGTGAATGGAGGGCATGTACACACACACACACATATCTGATAGGGGCACATGTCGAGTTACCCAATGACCCCTCCTCCCCCTTCCAGCAACCACACCCCTCCTCCCCCTTCCAGCAACCACACCCCTCCTCCCCCTTCCAGCGACCACACCCCTCCTCCCCCTTCCAGCGACCACACCCTCCCTAACACCAATGGCTTCCACACACAATACTTCAGAAACAGTTCAAAGGCATTTCCATCCATAAGTGATGCACATACACACATACAACTCACACACACACACACACACACACACACACACACACACACACACACACACACACACACACACACACACACATACAACTTACAGCTTGAACTGCTGACAGGTTGAATGGGACTTTGCTCCAGAAGTACAGCTTTGCCACTGCAATGTGAGATGAGCAACAATGTACATAGCACAAACCACCACCACCACCAAACCACCACCACCACCACCAGCATCACCACCATCACCAAACCACATCACAAGTGTGCATAAAATGAGTACCACTATTGAACTGGTCAGCACAGCTATTGGAACTTTGCACATTCATTTAACCACACTCCCCGGTAACGGAAAAAAAAAAATTAATAATGTCGATAACTACATCATGTCGGGTGATTTATTACAGTATGCTGGCTTGGTACAATAACCAGTAATAATGAAGGACCCACCAGTAATGGAGGACACTGCAGACCCACAAATGGTACATGTAGCTGATGAGCAGCTGGAAAGCGATCACCTGTTCACAAAGGTAATCAGAAGAAGTACATCCCCTCTAACTGGCACCCCCTCTAACTGGCATCCCCTCTAACTGGCATCCCCTCTAACTGGCATCCCCTCTAACTGGCATCCCCTCTAACTGGCATCCCCTCTAACTGGCATCCCCTCTAACTGGCATCCCCTCTAACTGGCACCCCCTCTAACTGGCACCCCCTCTAACTGGCATTCCCTCTAACTGGCATCCCCTCTAACTGGCACCCCCTCTAACTGGCATCCCCTCTAACTGGCACCCCCTCTAACTGGCATTCCCTCTAACTGGCACCCCCTCTAACTGGCATCCCCTCTAACTGGCATCGCTCTGAGCACAAGGGAATGTCACCTGTGACACACAGCCACTCATATACAGGCACAACATGTTTAACATGTGATGCTGATGTGGGTGGCTCATTAGCTGTTAATAATGCATGATGCAATCCCATCATCGTCATCATCATCACCACCACCATATCGTCATCACCATCATCAGCATTCATTTGATGATGCAATTGAGACTGTAAACAAGTAGTGCCTTTTAAGGGCAACATGTTGTGTGATGTCACATACCTAAGTAATCACATGAGAGGTTGTCTATTGCTAAACTATTGATCAATACAGCTTATTTCAGCACAAGTAATTTTGTGTCGGCACGTAGGTTATATAAACTGACAAAAAGGGCATCAAGGAATCAAGGAGGAGGTGGTATTCCGCCATTGCCATTTGTAATTAGTGGATGTGACTTGTGGCAACTGTCAAGATATTTGTGGTTGTCACTAAGTTCTCATTACACATCATGTTGCTGTACAGAATGAGGGGAGGAAAGGGGGAAGAATACAGGAAGAGGGGAAGAATTTATATTTATCAGGAAATACCAAGGCCAACTGAGGCAGAAGTCAGATAAAGTTTCTCACTGCTGACACATCTACTACAGCACTTATTTACATACTGACATTAATATTGTTGTAACTAATTTCTTGAGATGCACACGTTGGCCTTTTGATTGTAGTGTGACTCATCTGAAGGGATGCGCAAAGGGTAGTTTCACAAACCCCCTGGCTTTGATGCCTCAAATCAGCCTCCAATTACAGTTACATATACATTGACGTGCGTACAGATTGGAAAGTCGGAAAAAACATCACAACTGATTTGAAGCCACACACACACACACACACACACACACACACACACACACACACACACACACAGTGTTGTAACAGTCAACAGCAACATTTGCTATCAAAAACAACAACACACACACACACACACACACACAGTGTTGTAACAGTCAACAGCAACATTTGCCATCAAAAACAAAGACACAACTCAACAGTCAACAAATAGCTAACAAGTTATCACATTCCAACAAGTATGCAGTTCCCCCCCCCACCCCTCCCCCCCACGCTATAATTCGCCAGCATATCGTGCCAGGGAACTATAATAATTTCGGATCTCTGGGCTGCTTACAATACGCTAGGCACGCAAGGTTACCACCATCGTACAGTCAACCACACTTATAACTTCGTCGACCCTATAACTGGTGCGTGTACCAACCACATTGAAAGTGTGTGGCAAAAGGCGAAGCAAAAACACAAACAAAGATATGGAATGCACAGATAATGATTAGACACTTATGTAGGCAAGTTTATGTGGAGACAAAGGTTCGGGCATAGTTTCATGACTTTGTAGCACATATTAGAGATGTGTATCTTTTGTTTCATGTATAGTAAGTACTTAAAATCAATAATTAAAGTGGGGGGGGGGGACCTGCGTAAGTCCCAATTCCATCCTCTGCTACCTTCCTCCACTCGACTCTCTCCCTCCTCACCTGGTTCCCTCTTCCCCCTCTCCTTCCTCCCCTACATCTACTTCCATCATGCCCTACCCCCTCTCATCTTTCACAAAGCAACGCACATGTGGGCAGGAGATCGGTTATGAGGTGGTGGTCGGCCATGTTTCGAGAGTACAGGTCGAGGCGCTTCAGGTCTTGCTGGGAGAGCACTCTGGTTAGCTCCTCGTAGGCACACGCTGATCTGGTGTCGAAGCAGCTGGCCGTGTGAAGCACGCTCAAGGCCACAACTGGTTTGAACTGCCGGAACTGGTAGGACAACAGAGATGCAAACCGCCCACGAAAATCTGCCAACAGTTGACTCTTGTAAATTCGATATATTACATGATTTAACCCTTGTAAACTTAATGATTTAACCCTTCCCTTTGTAAGCTACCCTTGCAAACCAAAACACAAAAAAACTTAACCCTTGTAAACCCAACATGACTTAACTTAACATGAAACAATGCTGGTCTGCAAAGATAAATGCACACCAATCAAATCACTGCTTAACCTTCCACCTCCAAACACACAGCATGCCATACATACCTATAGTGTACGCCTTGAGCCAATCAGATGACCCTGATGATGATGATGCAAGAGCTTTAAGCATGATGGCCGAGTGTTCACCTGTTAGCTCATTCTACACACAAGACAAAGAACAGCAGTACAAATGGAAGTTCACATGACTAGTATTAGGGGTTGGGCATGGGTGCGGTCTAAGCTAAAAATGACCACACCCTTTTGATCTGCACACACACACACACACACACACACACACACACACACACACACACACACACCTCGGTTTGTCTCAGGTACACTGGAAGGTAACCTGCCTTCTTCCAGAACCTGAGGGACAAAAGATGTTAAGGAAGAGAGGGAGAGGTAAGGAGAGAAAGAGGGGGGAAGAGAGAGGGGGGGGGGAGAGAGAGAGAAAGGAGGGAGAGGAGGGAGAGAGGAGAGAGGAGGGAGAGAGAAAGGGGGGAGAGAGAATGGGAGAGAGGGAAGGAAGGAGAAAGGGGGTGAGGGAAAGAGGAGGAGAGAGAGAGGAGCGAGGGGAGGGGAGGAGGGAGAGGGAAGGGTGGGGTGAATTATGAATGTTGATGCATGAGTGTGTAATGCCTGCTCTTACACATGACTTCACCAGCCATACCCACATGATCCATGTGGTGCAACCTACAGCATTCCCCCACACACACAACATAACCAACCCATTCCCCCCAGCGTACTTTGAAGAGCTTGCCGTCATTCCATATGCCACGCCCAGGTTTAGTCCACCCTCTCTGGGCCTCGGCTCCGTCAAGCTCGTCAACAGCGGGAGCAGCTTGGCCCGTGGCACCACCGCCTTCCATGAGCAGCCCACCATCCTCCCCCTCCTCGTCATTGTCAAGGGCGACGTTCACGACACCAGACTGGTCCCTGTCGGCCTCCTCAGAGAGGGAGGGGAACCTGCCCTCGTAGTAGTCGGAGAGGAGGGAGAGGGCTCGAGACCCGTAGCCCATACTCTGGAAGTCTGGGTGTGTAGCTATGCGTACCACCCGGGCTCCAGAGAGGCTGGCAAAGTTATTGTCTGCAAACTGTCGAGTCAGGTCACATGATGAAACATCTACATAAACAAACTGGGCTTTTGGGCCATGGGGGGGGGGGGTGGGGAACATGCCCATTACAAGAATAGGATGCAACACACAAAGTCAAACAGCTGACAGCACAGGTGAACTGACTGGTACACACACACACACACACCATAGCGGAGGTGGGAGGAGGGGAGACAAGCATGCAACAATCAGGTGAACATGGACACAACAGAGGAACCAAAGAGACTACATGAGAACAACTGCAACAGGATGTGTAAGAACACACACCTCAACACCATCTTCCCACACACAACATGACACACACAACGACATAGAGACTTACACACACCTAGAAACACACATTCACCCAGAGATCTATCACATCCACCTTGAACACCCACACACACACACACCTAGAGCACCCACACCCACACTCCCTTACTTGCTGAGCAATGGTCCAGGGTATAAGGTCCCCCGAAGCCCTCTGTCCTCTGGCCAGTCCCTTCATGACGCTACTCAGAGATATCTCCCCCTCCAGACACACCTGCAGCACACACAGGATCTCGGGCAGGGAGGACGTGGAAGGGTCCACGGGCCCAAGGAGGACAAAGACGTGGTGGGCGGGGGGCGTCGGACAGCAGCTGGAGGTCGTTGGGAGTGTTCTTGTAGTGGGAGGCTACGTAGAGAGCCATCAGCCTGTGGAGGAACTCCTCGCTGGCCTTGTGGTAGGAGAAGAGAGTGTCCCTGTTCACATGGTAGCTAGGACGGGGGAGGACAAAGGGTTAAAGAAGATGTACGTTTCAAGTAGAGACGGAAGGGTTGGAGTGTGAAGAAGTTAGATTATGTATCTCTATCTAGAGAGCAGCCCACAACCTCTTGGTGTGCAGCCGATAGTGGGAGTGGGCACCAAACAGAAATAAGATCTCAATATGGCCAGGGGCTTAAGCTAGCCAATTAGTAAAAAAGTAGCAACTTTGCAAAGAGATAAAGGTTTGGATAAGGATGTGAAATGTGGGTGTGGAAGGGAGGAGAGATGGAGGGGAGATGGAGGAGGAAGGGAGGAGGAAGGGAAGGGAGGGAGGAGGGAGGAGGAGAGGAGGAGAGAGGAGGAGGGAGGAGGAGGAGGATGGAGGAGGAGAGGGAAGGCAGGAAGAGGAGAGATGGAGGAGGAGAGAGAGGGGAGGAAGGGAGGAGGGGAGGAGAGAGGAGGGGAAAGGGAGGGGGAGGAGAGGGAGGGGATGGAGAGAGGAGAGGAAAGGGGAAAGGAGGAGAAGGGAGGAGGAAGGGAGGAGAGAGCGGAGGAGGGAAGGGAGGAGGAAGGGAGGAGAGGGAGGAGGAAGGGAAGAGAGAGGAGGAGGAAGGGAGGAGAGATGGAGGGGAGAGGGAGGAGGAAGGGAGGAGGAAGGGAGGAGAGAGATGGAGGAGGAAGGGAAGAGAGATGGAGGAGGAAGGGAGGAGAGAGGAAGAGGAAGGGAGGAGAGAGGGAGGAGGAAGGGAGGAGAGAGGAGGAGGGAGGAGGAAGGGAGGAGAGAGGGAGGAGGAGGGAGGAGGGGAAGGGAGGAGAGATGGAGGGGAGATGGAGGAGGAAGGGAGGAGGAAGGGAGGAGAGGGAGGGGAGATGGAGGAGGAAGGGAGGAGGAAGGGAGGAGAGATGGAGGAGGAAGGAGAGGAGAGATGGAGGAGGAAGGGAGGAGAGATGGAGGAGGAAGGGAGAGAGAGGAGGAGGAAGGGAGGAGAGAGTGGAGGAGGAAGGAGGAGGAGGAGAGATGGAGGAGGAAGGGAGGAGAGATGGAGGAGGAAGGGAGGAGAGATGGAGGAGGAAGGGAGGAGAGATGGAGGAGGAAGGGAGGAGAGATGGAGGAGGAAGGGTGTAGAGATGGAGGAGGAAGGGTGGAAGAGGAAGGGAGGGTGTGTGAGGTGCGGAGCTTGGGATAGGATACAGTTCGCAGTCCTGGGGAGGAGGACAGCCGACTCCCACCCTCCTGATACTGCTAGCATCCAGGCAGAGCAAGCCATGCAGCCATCTCTCCACTGGGTCTCCAGCCGAGTAACGGATTGGTTCCTCCAGCGTCACCTCACGGAGAGTGCGTCCTTATATGGAAGGCAAAGCACATTAGCGGGGGTATTTGATCATGACACCCCCCCCTCCCCCCCCACCTCCTCTGAACTTACCAGCAAACCTGAAAATGAGGCCCCACCATTTGAAGATGCACTCATCGCACCTGAACTACTACGTACCCTTCCCTGAACTAACCAGCAAAAGAGGCTCCACCACTCGAAGATGCACTCACTCCGGTCACTGAACTCTGCTGCCTGAGTTGGTCGATGAGCTTCAACGACAGAGACCTTCCCGTACCCTCATAGCTGGCATGTGAGGGAGAAAGGGAGGGATGGTTAGAGGCATAGAGCAACACCCAATGCATGTGACCACCACCATCATGCATGTGACCACCACCACCATGCACATGTCCACCACCACCATGCACATGTCCACCACCACCATGCACATGTCCACCACCACCTATGCACATGTCCAACAGTCTGAGGACCACACCCCTTGTATACACAATGCACCACTATGGGCACATCAACTGACACTCTGTCCTTAAGTTGGACAGGACAAACAAAACCATATATGAATCTCTGCTATCTTGAATCCCTGGGACACAAATATATGCTTATCCTACACTGATTATATGATTAAGTACATCAGATAGACATAACACAAGGCACCATAGCTAAGCCGAGAGTTAATTGTACAGCGTAAAACAAGCCCTTGGTTTAATATTATGTTTTGTTTCGTATCCCAATGTGTACATTCATTGCTGTTGCACAGAAATCTCTTAAGCCACACCCTCTCTCAGCAACCCTCGCCCATCTACGCTACAAGCCCCGCCCCTCAGTTACGGAGCCACGCCCTCACCCGTTGATGGTGGAGGCCATGAAGACAAGGTAGGGGCCGAGCAGGTTCTTCACCAGGGGCAGTGGTATGGCTGCCGCCTCGTCTATGCAAACCAGTTCAGCCTGTTCCAGCTTGTGACTGTCGGCTGGGTGGATGTACTGGATGGTCTGGCGGTGCTCATGGAAGATGTTGACCCTGACAACGGCTTCGTTGAACTCTGGATTGGTGGACTGGATGACCTCGTAGTCCTCGTGCTCCACGTAGTGAAGGGCATCAAACCCTTTCAAGACAAACTCAAAGACTGTTTTGAGGTTTTCAGGGCTTGGAGAGGTGACGAATATGTTTGAATAACTAGAGGAGGCAGGTAAGAGGTTTGAATAACTAGGAGGGAGGGGCAACAGATTTGAATAACTAGGAGGGGAGGGGCAACAAGTTTGAATAACTAGGAGGGTAGGGGCAACAAGTCTGAATAACTAAGAGGGGAGGGGCAACAAGTTTGCAATAACTAGGAGGAGAGATAAGTGAGACAACCACGAGTCATTTGTTGAGTACAAGGTGTTCATAAACGCGCCGATGCTACCATATATGGTCTCAGACACACCACACACACAGTGCTTATGATAACGGTCGGACATCGGACATTTTCCGATCAATTATGAATTGACCGATCAATTGTGCGCATGCGCGGTCAAGATGTCTGGAAAAAGGATAGCAGATGGCGTTGAAGGTGTTCGAGCGGCAAAAAAGTTTCGATTCATACGGCTCATAAGTGGATAGCTGAAAATGAAAAGGAACTAGCGACGGCAACATGGCTTACGTATGAGCGACTCGATCGCGATAATGTAGCCGCTTCAAAATGCAAAATTTGTACAATGTTCGAATCGAAGCTAATCGGAATGCGAAACTTCAGTCGTGCTTTTATTGATGGCTGCACGAATCTGAAAGCATCGGCTTTTTAAAGAGCACGCATCATCTTTGATGCACCAAAAATCTATGGTGCTCTATAAGAAGAGCCAATCTGTTCCCGTAACAGAATACGCTCCGATAGCGAAGGCCCTTAGTACCATCAATGGAAGTTTGATATAGCGTACACCGTTTGTAAGGAAGGATTTGCTTTCACAAAAATGTCTACTTTGTGTGAGCTACAGGAGAAGCATGGTGTGGATTTGGGGTCAGGGTATAAGAACAACATTGCCTGTACTGAATTTGTACACTACATCGGTATGGCTCTAAGAGAAGAGCTTGTTTAAACATATGTCCGACCAAAAATATAAACTGTCCGACCAATATTGCCATGATCTGACACAAATGTCAGGTCAATGTTGTATTCTTATCATAAGCACTGCACACACAGACACACACACACACACACACACACACACACACACACACACAACACACACTGTACACACACATTATCTGGAGAGGATTTGCACAGATACAAATGATCAGAGCCACTCACCCAAAAGCCACTGCAGCTGCTATAGCCATGCCCAGGGCAGCAGACTTGCCACGCCCCCTTGAAGCTGTCAAGGCAACGGTTGTCCTGAGTGTCTTCTCTGAAATGGCTTCCACAAACTGCAACAGTGCTTTTGCCTAATAAAAACACACCATTGATAAATCCCTCCATTGTGCCCTCTGCCCCCATATCATACCTCTAATATCCTATATAATGCTCCCTTGCCCTCCCTCCTCCCACATATCTATTAAGAGTTTTACTAAACCACCCCCACAACACCGATACACCTCACCCACCCACCCACACACCCACACCCATACACACATATAATCCCACACATATACACAAGTGCCCACACACCCCACACATAGATTGTATCCACACATATACCTGATCCAGTGTTTTGGCACACTCCACCAGAACCCCCACAGGCTGGGTGTCTGCCAGAGAGTGCTTTAGTGCCTGAAGGTCCAGTTGTTCCGGAGTCATTGACTCCTCCTGGTGTCGGGGTGGTGATTGTGTAGTGACATGATGTAATGGGTAAGGTGTTGATACAAACAAAGATTGATCACTTTGAATAGACATGAACTTTGGTTTGTTGAATTAACCATACCTTAGTTTTGGCTCGGACTGGCTCCAGTTTGAGCATGTGTGAAGAGACTGGCAACAGGTTTAGCTGGTCGTCAATCACCATACAGTGGCTGCAATCCCCTAAGGACAGGAGAAACCTAAGAGGGACAAAACAAGTCAGGTTGACAAGGCAGAACAACCTCTTATATATACAGATGTGAAAATAAAGTATCAGCAAACAATAACAACAGAACAATAATTCAATTTGTCACAATACTGTCTATGCCATTGAGAATGACTTTGTCATCCATTTCACAATAAAGAAAAGACAAACCTAACACCCACATCGATACTCAGCTACGCAAAGCCAACACAACCTGTTTATCCTCAGCAAATTTCTAGTTTTGCATTGAGGGTAGGAAGCCATTTAATAACTAAAATTGTTAAGACCCATCACTGATAATAGTATACGCCCCCACCAACATAGCACAGGCACACCTAGATGAGAGGGTAACTAGTGAAGATTTGCCACAACACCAACGGACACTAAATCAACCATTTCTGGCACAGCTGGGCAAAACATCAATATTCAGATTCAACAAGGACTTGTGATCAATGATGAATATATGGGATCGTTTCTAACACATACATTATAAAATTTCCAGTATGCGCAATAGAAATGTAACACTTGCATTGAAATGTATGGCTAATTAAAATTCACAACTCCGCTGATTCTCAATGCGTAAGAAGCAATGTGTAGAGGACATTTCAGACTTCTAGAATTTGAAATCTTGTAAAAACATGTGCTAGGTCCCTCTTCGTGGAAACAATCCCTTATATTTTAGAGATGATCAATAACGAATGCTGATTTAATAAAAGATTGAGATTTAAACATTGAGTGCACCTAACAAAGCATTTAGCATTGCATAGCGTCATGTAAATACAATGCTTCACATATGGCAGGCTATGTTCCACGGACCAAACATACAAGAGACACGAGCACATCAGCAGTGCATCTTCCTGCAAAGAGCTCATCCACATTGGGTTATAGCGGAGAATATTCCAAAGCAAAAATTGAGCGTTATGCGAGGGAAAAACTGTTCCATGCCAGTAGTCACTGTTCATTCTCAACCCTATTGTAACCAACACACTTGCAAAACAAGCTTCTCGATCACTTAGCTGTAGCTTACAGTTGCTTGAAATATTTACGTTAAATAACCAGCTTTAATAATGTACTGTTAATAACTTCCCAAACCTCTCGTTGAATCTTCCCACCACGTCGTTATGGGCTTCGGTGCGATAGCGGGCGTGGATGTCCATCGTCAAGGTGTACAGCTGCTTGAGCGACGCCATACTCTTGAGCAGGAACACCACCATCCCCCCGCCTTCCACGGTTTCTATCGTGCGGGCTAGGAGGTTTGGCGTCAACGCTTCGAAGTCCTTGGGCGGTGGGGGTGGGGAGGGGTGGGGGTGGGGGGAGGGTGCGTTTGGAGAGAAGGTAGATCGAGACAGGAAGGGACTCGTCTCTTGCTCTCACCTGAAGCACACACATGCCGTAGGTGCTTCCGAGTATCTTGTGTGTCTCCGAGTAATAACAGTAGCGAATGGTCGTTGCGGCTACGAACAGTTCAAACGGGTCGTCCTTTGTGTCGAGCGTTCCGCTCTTCAGTTTCTTTTGCAGCTGGCGCATGCGCTTCTTACGGTGACTAGAAGAAGAATTGAAAGCGATTGTATTAGCTGTGGCGACGAAGCTTCCGCGGGGCTGTGAACTCACCTATTGAAGCCCAGCTCTTTCTTATAGCACCACAGCACGGAGGGCCGGGCTTTGACGACGGCTTTCGAAAGCATGTGATGCAGTATCACCACCTCCACGACGGAGGGCACGCACACACACACATACGCACGCACACACACACACACACGCACACACACACGCACACACACAGCACACACACACACACACACACACGCACACACACACACACACACACACACGCACACACAGTGCACGGCGTAACACAGTAACATACAACCCCACGCTTGCAACCTTCGTCGTGGCATCCATACCTGGTCTTTGGCCTTATCGCCCACGACGACGAACATGCTCCTGTGGCGAAGCGCAACGCTGTTCTCGATGAGAACGCGGATACGGTTGTCAACTTTCTTTCTTGACATCTCCTACACGTGGGGACCTTTTTTCTTTTCTGAAATTGCTCCACGTTATGAATTATTAGAGTACCAGCCCCGCCTTCTCATGCTAACTCGCGCTTGCAAAGGTCGACTTGGCGGGCAAACGGATATTCAAATATTTCTTTATGGCCATTTTTTAATAACTAACGGAGAGTAAATATGCCCGCGTTTTATCGTGCAGCGCGCCAAGATCCAATATGTCTATACCCAGATATATTACGTCTGCTATCTTGTTTATCAGAGCTTTACCTCCTGTCTTACATTTGTAGTACACAGTCACAGCTACATGACCATCGGGTGATTTAGTATATTTGGAACGAACTAGGCGGGTACGAGGAACAAAAACCGGACAAACCATTTTAGCAGTTTTCTTTCACTAACAGTTCACCAATTATGCGAGGCAAAGTGACTAAGGTCGTACTCAATAATAACCACGCGCGCATTATCGTGCTTTTCCGCATTTTAGCTTACTTCATTAATTCCGTATAGTTTCGCGTTATGCCCCGCCTTGCCCATAGTGACAGCCATTCAAAACCCAGAGCGGAGCTGACAACGTACGCGACGTGTTTGACAGGCAATCCTTGCTTCTTTGCGTGTAAAAAGCCTACCCGAAGTGGAAAAAGGAGGATTTCAACTTTTCCGAACTTTTTGGGCTCGACCCTTATTTGCTCTCGACGCCTTTCGCTCCAGTCAAGCTTTTGGCGGGACCAGCTGTAAAGGAGGACTGTTTCTGAGAGGCCATGGATGGTCAGTTCGTGTTTGTTTGCGGCTGTAAACACAGCTCATTAGAGTAATTAAAGAATGAAGTCATTAACAGAATGGCGTGTGTGACGAGTTGGATGCAACTGAAACGATAACTTGAAAGTGCACGTTTCAGTATGTTTTGTTCAGGCAGCGTTGTATTTTGGGCGATACGCGTCCATAGGACTCTCTGACACACACAAGGGCATTCATGACTTGCAAGTGTAGCATCAGTCCCACATCATGTATACGGCAACCACCTTACCCATCTGAATTCCAAATGCTAGATTAGATCTCTACCACCACCACCCCTTCTTCTGCATGTCAAACACACCAACACATATGCACACATGCACAGGTGTGCAGGTACACATCCACACTACCATGCCACCACTCATTTTGTGTGCACACCAAAATATTGCTTTACCTGTTCTTCCCACTCTCCTCCCCCTCCCCTTCCCAGAAATACGCAGCTGGTGGGAGGTGCCCTGCATAGCACACTTCTGCCATATCTTCCAGAAGCCTCTGAAGTTGCCCGACATTGAGATAGAGGTGTGTGCAGTGTGTGTGTGTGTGCGTGTGTGCGGTGTTGTGGTATGTGTTTGTGTGTGTGTGTTTTTGTGTGTGTGTGTGTGTGTGTGTGTGTGTGTGTGTGTGTGTGTGTGTGTGTGTGTGTGTGTGTGTGTGTGTAAAAGAAAAAAGGTGTGGGAAGAAAGGGTGTGGTGTGAGGTTCATTTACTTCTTGGGTGGCTGGCAGGAACTGGAGGATGCACTGTTGTTGGATGATGCCACCAGCCCTTCATTGATCTTGACGGAGCTCTTCACCACGCTGCTCAACGGCATCGTAGACAAGCCAATCACGTGAGTGCCACACCCCCGCCTCTCGATCACTGTGTGATCACCACGTGCCCCCCACATTCATACGCACTGCAACACACACACACACACAAACACACACACGCACACACACAACACACAATATGCACACACATATGCACAAATACACGCACATCACATGAACCTCACACACACCACACCACACACACACATAACACACGCACACACACACACACACACACACACGCACACACACGCACACACCCTTCTCAACAGAGAGGACAACTGGAGGATGTTTGCCAAGCTGCACGTTGAGTGGAGGTGTGAGTACCTGCACGACAAGTGGAACCCGTTTGGCGAGAACAGAGAGTTCAAAGACCTCACCATCAGACAGAAGGTGGAATTGCTCTACCGGCTCTGCCATTGGCGCTTGGAATTGAGTGATGTGGCCGACCACCTGAGAGTGAGTTACTTCGGGTGGGCATTTACAAGAATAAGGTGATGTACGTGTAAGGCCTTTGCCTTCAAAGGAAGGAGTAAGCCTTGAAGGGAACGAATTAAAGGGGTGGTAGGGAAGCCTTACACTGGGAAGCCATATCAATGCACAGTGGATGATGTGTGTACATTGTGAATGGAGCTTCTTTTAATGCCCAAGTAACAATCAACATTGCCACAGACCAGGAGCCAATACCACACTCACACACAGAAGACAATGTACCTTAACATGCACGCACACACACACACACACACACACACACACACGCGCGCGCGCACACATACACGCACACACACACACTAAATATCAAATACTGGCTTGCACTCAGTTATATCAGCATGCTTGTGTACACACATTCATACATTCACACGCAAGTGCAAGTGCAGGTCTTAATCAACAAGCACATTCAACCTCATCATCATTCTGACACAAACATGTGTGCACACAACAGTCACATGCACACAACACACTCACATGCACACAACACACTCACATGCACACAACACACTCACATGCACACAACGCACTCACATGCACACAACACACTCACATGCACACAACACACTCACATGTACACAACGCACTCACATGCACACAACACACTCACGTGCATGCATAAGCACATGTAACACTCATACCACTTTTTTTTTTAAAACTTCTTTCCTCTTGCTGTTAGACGATGGATGGTCCTAGTTTGCGAGTGGACCCCGTGGGTAAGGACATAGAGGGCTATACCTACTGGTTCTTCTATGGCACACGCCTGTACAAGGAGGCGCCCCTGAGTCCCCCCAAGCCCAAGAAAAAGAGGTCGCGGGTGCCTGCTCCACCCCCTACCCCTCCCACCAGCACCCCGGCACAGGCCAAGGGACGTAAAAAGAACTCCACTCCAAACACCCCAGCAAGGGGGAAGTCCCGTCGCCAGGCCACGCCTACCAGCGCCGGACGTAAGCGGAAGCAGAAGCAGAGGAGGAGTAGGAAACAGGAGGGGGAGGAGGAGGAGATGGAGGGGGTGGGGGAGGGAACCCCTCGTGGGGATGAGGGGGAAGAAAAGGAGGAGAGTGAACACAAGGGAGAACCCAGGCAGACAATGAGTGACCTAGGAGGCGTGGATGGGGAGGAGCAGCTAGAGACCCTTCGAGAGGAAGAGGGGGAAGATGATGAGGCCAGTGAGGGGAAGAAGAACGGGAGGCAGACAGAGGCTGAAGGACAGGTTGGAGAAGGGGAAGGCAGTCAAGAACAGGAAGAGAAGGACCGAGACCAACCCGAAACGCAGCAAAGGGAGGACGGTGGTGAAAGTGAAGGTTGCAAGCAAAAGCAGAAAGGTGGGACAGAGAGCAATGAGCGTGATAGTGAAGGTGAAAGCATCGGACATAGAAGAACGCTAAGGGCCAGGAGAGCAAAGCAACAGGCCAAAGAAAATATTGAGCGAGAGGAGGAACACGCTGAGCAACAAACTGAAGAAGAGGAGGAGGAGGAGGAGGATGTGGTGAAGCCAAGGCAGAGAAAACTGAAACAACAAGACAGTCAGGAGGATGAAATGCAACTGGAAGAGCAAGACATGTCCCAGGACGACACCCAGGATGAGAGCGACAGCCCACATCAGGAGCAAGGGGGAGAAGAGGAAGGAGGGCCCAAGAAACCTACAGGAGACGAAGGAACTGTGGAGAACAATGAGGCACAGAAGAGGTAAGACGAGTGGTGTACTTTAATTTCGAATGAGATGTTTAGGCGCTGATTTGGTGATGCTACACCCGCAAATTCATGCCCCACTTCTCCCCCTCACTCACCCCTCCCCCCACCTCCATCTGTGCTTGCGTTCAGCGTCTCCCCCTCACTTACGGGCTGGATGATTGTGTGCTCGACTACCGAGGAGTGGGAGGAGGCTCTGGAGACCCTCAAGGTCATAAAGCACACGGAGACGAGGAGGCTGTACCGGACACTACAGGGCATCTTCCCCGAGGTGGAGAGCACCTGCAGCCTCAGGGAGAAGCAGTACAAGAAGAAGATGCTGCAGGAGATGCCAAGGCGGGGCATCAGATAGAATTGCGAGGAAGACAGAGGAGGTGTGTGTGGTGAGTGTGGGAATGCACATGTGTATGTGTGTATGTGTGTACGTGTGTGTGTGGTGTGTGTGTGCGGTGTGTGTGTCTGTGTGTGTGTGTGTGTGGTGTGTGTCTGTGTGTGGTGTGTGGTGTGTGGTATGTGTGTGGTATGTGTGTGGATGTGTGTTGTAGTGCTCGTCATAAAGATGTGTAAGAGGTGCACTTAACCAGCACATGTGTGTGTATTATGTGTGTGGTGTGTATTTGTGTGTATGTCTGTGTATTATGTGTGTGTGTGGGTGTGGCTCAGGAGCGGCAGGCAGCCAAGGATCGCGAGGAGCAACGTGAGCAGCTAAGGAAGCAGATGGCGGAGGAGCAGAAGGCTATGGAGGAGGAGGCAGAGAAGAAGCGTCTGAAGAGACGGGAGGAAGCCATTCACAGGAAACGAGGCAAGGGTTGTGTCTCCTCTGACACTCCATCATGTCTTAGACACTATCCTTCCCTGTACTGTATGACTTGTTAGTATTTCCTTTCTCTCATCCCATTCTGTTTATTTCAGTCAACTGCCTTCTGTCACGTTGTGCTTCATTCCTTTATTGCACGTCATGTTTCTCCCCCTCTCCCTCCCATTCCCTCTCCCCCATCTCCCTTCCCTTCCCTCTCCCATCTCCCCATTCCCTCTCTCCATCTCCCTTCCCATTCCCTCTCCCATCTCCCTCCCCATTCCCTCTTCCATCTCCCTTCCCCCCCCTTCCCTCTCCCTCTCCCTCCCCCATTCCCTCTTCCATCTCCCTTCCCATTCCCCTCCTCTCCCATCTCCCCCCATTCCTCTCCCATCTCCCTTCCCATTCCCTCTCTCCCTCCCTCTCCCCATTCCCTCTCCCATCTCCCTTCCCCCATTCCCTCTCCATCATTCCCTCTCCCCATCTCCCTTCCTCCCATTCCCTCCTCCCATCTCCCTTCCCATTCCCTCTCCCATCTCCCTTCCCATTCCCTCTCCCATCTCCCTTCCCATTCCCTCTGCCCATCTCCTTCCATCCTCTCCCCTCTCCCTTCCCATTCCCTCTCCCATCTCCCTTCCCATTCCCTCTCCTCCCATCTCCCTTCCCCATTCCTCTCCCATCTCCCTTCTCTCTTCCTCGACCCTCTCCATATCCCATCCTTCCCCTGTTTCTTACTCCCTCTCACATGTCCCTCCTCCTCTCACACACCCTCCCACCCTCACCATTTCCCTCCTGTTTGTCTGTTTCTTTGTACCTCCTCACCATCCACTATCCTCCTCCCCTCACCCTCCACTATCCCTCCTCCCCTCACCCTCCATTACCCTCCATTACCCTCCTCCCCCACCCTCCACTATCCTCCTCCCCTCACCCTCCATTACCCTCCTCCCCTCACACTCAACTATCCTCCTCCCCCCACCCTCCACTATCCTCCTCCCCCACCCTCCACTATCCTCTTCCCCTCACCCTCCATTACCCTCATCCTCCACTATCCTCCTCCCCAGCCCGCGAGGAGGAGCAGGCCCAGCTGAGGCAGCAGGAGGAAGACAACTGGTCCAAGGCCCTCTCTGGAGAGCTCTCTGGGCCACGCAAGGCAGCCGTCACTGGTCAGGAGAAGGTCAATGAGGTGCAGAAACTGGCGGAGGGTCTAGTGGAGCTCCTAGAAGACAGAGACGAAGATCTGTACACTGCCATGTACAAGGGTAAGTGAGCCCCCCCCCCCCCCCCACACACACACACACACACACACACGCACACAGCATGACCTAGTTGTTGTCCTGCCTTGTCTGGTCTGTGTGGGGGCCATGTACAAGGGTAAGTGAGCCCCCCACACGCACACAGCATGACCTAATTGTGATTGTCCTGCCTTGTCTGGTGTGTGTTCTGAGGACACTGGCCTCTGTTGTCTTAGTTCTGAATGGCCTGCGCAAGGTGGAGGATGGATGGGTGTTTGAGGACCCAGTAACAGAGGAGATTGCTCCGGGCTACTTTGAGGTGATAGATGAGCCCATGGATCTGGCCACTGTGGAGAAGAAGCTCGAAGCCAGTGAATACAAGGAGAAGGAGGAGGTGTGTGTGTGTGTGTGTGTGTGTGTGTGTGTGTGTGTGTGTGTGTGTGTGTGTGTGTGTGTGTGTGGTGCGTGCATGTGTGTGTGAGAGAGAGGGAGGAGGTTGTGAAGATATGCGAGTCAGGGAGGAGGGAACACAGTGAAGGGAGTTTTTTGTGAGATGATTGTATTAAAACTGAAGGTGCTCTGGCCTTTAAGTTATGTCTACTCCCCCACAGTTTGCACACGACATTCATCTGATATTTGACAATTGTATTGAGTACAATGGAGAGGATAGTGAATACGCAGAGCTGGCCAAGAGCATGAAGGAGTTATTTGAGCAGCTGATGAAGAAGCACCTCGGGGATGGTGTGGAGGAGGCGGAGAATTCCACCAAGAAGAAGAAGAAGAATGGAAGCCGGTCTCCATCCAAGACCCCAGAGCTCACGTCCGAGAGCTCTTCAGAAGAGGAGAGCGAATCGGAATAGTAAGAGGGGGCTGATGTGCATGTGTGGGGTGTGTGCATGTGTGGGGTGTGTGCATGTGTGAGGTGTGCATGTGTGGGGTGTGGAGTGTGCATGTGTGGGGTGTGTGCATATGTGGGGTGTGTGCATATGTGGGGTGTGTGTATGTGTATGTTGTGCGTATGTGTATGTGCATGTTTGTATATGAGTGTATACATGTGTGTGCGTAGCTGTATTGTGTGTGTGCGTATTCTATGGGTGTTGTGGTCTACTCATGTGCTTTGCATTGTGTCTCGTGTATGATTACATGAAGCCCTAGAAATAGCTAGGAGGCGGGAAGTGGTAGCAGGAAGCAATCAAGACCCTGAGAACATTTCTTTTGTGTTTGTATTGTGTGTGTGTGTTTTGTGTGTATGTGTGTGTGTATGTGTGTGCACGTGTGTGGATGTGTGTGTGTGTGTCCAGCTGACATACATGTACATTAGGTGTTCTCGTTTGTATCATACCTGTTGTATTGTTGCATGTGTTTCCACCACAGCATGTGACATCTGCATGGTCACATAGCGAGCATGTAATTATGTGCCATGGGGCTGTGCATAAATCCCTTTTTATATATACACACACACACACATACATGCTAAAACACACACGCACACACACACACACACACACACCAACGCACACATACATGCAACAACACACACACACACACATACATGCACACACACACACACAGTGATGAAGACATGGATGGAAGGAGGAGATCCACAAAGGGGGCAACCAAAAAGCTGGACACATCTCACGACGAAGGCCCCGGGGGTCTGCAACCCTCAGCAGCGGCGCTCCTCCGGGGACCACCCCGCCCCCACCACGCCATGATGGCCCCCCCACCCAACCACCCTTACTACCAGCAGTATATGATGCAGTTGAGAGCTCAGGGGATGATGGGGGGAGTCCCTCCTGACATGCAACACGCTTACTCACACCCCCAGCAGGGCCCGCCTCCTCCGTACCCCATGGTCAGGCCTCCTGAAGGGAATGGCGTGTACCCGCAGCAGTACCCCCCTGGCCCCTACCACCCAGCCATGGGACCCTACAGGCACCCAATGCATCCATCCCAAATGATTTCCTCCCCTTCACACGGTATGCATTCATCGAAAATGATGCATCCTGGGCACCCAGGGGAACCTGGAATGGTTCCGGGACACCCAGGAGGTCCTGGAATGGTACCGGGACACCCAGGAGGTCCTGGAATGGTACCGGGACACCCAGGAGGTCCGGGAATGGTACCGGGACACCCAGGAGGTCCGGGAATGGTTCCTGGACACTCAGGAGGTCCGGGAATGGTTCCGGGACACCCAGGAGGTCCGGGAATGGTTCCGGGACACCCAGGCGGACCCGGAATGGTTCCAGGCTATCCTGGAGGCCCGGGAATGGTCTCAATGCCCGGGCATCACATGGGAGGTCACGGCATGATGCCCCCTGGCTATCCTGGTCCAGAGATGGCCCCTTATGGCTACCCTCCCATGGGCCCCGGTCCCCATCACATGAACCCAGGAATGGTTCCAAGGCATAGCGCGAGCCCTGGAGTCCACCAGGCGAGGCACCGTGCCACTCCAGACAGGCCCGGTGCCAGTCCAGGCCACACCCACTCGGCCAGTCCCGCGGTGGTTCCACCCCGGGTCACCAGTCCCGGGGGGGTCCAGCAGTCCCGGAACGACTGACACCGCC
>JABACO010000003.1:2535811-2585811 GCA_013339895.1 Ephydatia muelleri
ACCACATTAATTGCAACTTCCCTTCTTTGTTCTTACCGATCTTCCATGACGAGAAATCGGTGCTTTGCGGCCAAGGCTTTCAGTTTCAGTGCCGTATCCTGACTGAAGTCTTCCATGATATCCACATGAGTCTTGACCATGCACACATGAGGCCCCACACTATCCACCAGCTAGAGAGAGTGAGGTAGTGTGAGAGACAGAGGTGGAAGTCATGTGACCCTCCTCCCCAGTCCTTACCTCCAACAGCCGGGAACTCGTGGTCACGTCCGCCGAGAGGGCTAGATTGGTCCTCTTCTGTCCCACGATGGCACACAGCTCCAGGAGTAAAGGGTGGGAGGAGGGGGGGAGAGGCGGGGATGGTGGGATGAGTGCAGGGACGGACTGGCTTGGGGAAGTCACAGCCATGTTATTGGAGGTGATGAACTCCCGTACCCTGGCAGCCATGTCTTCCGGCACACACCGGCCAGCGACCAGGCAGGACAGCACCTCGTCCAGTACCAGGACCCGATGGAGGGTGACACCTTCCCGGGTCAAGTTGAGCCCCGCCCCTTGGTTCCGGTCTAGGACCACGACGGCGCTGTTCACCGTTAACCCCTCCGCGCGCAGCGATCTCACCGTCTCCAGCACGCTCTCCCCCGTTGTCACCACGTCTTCCACCACGAGACACTCCTCTCCTTCCTTCACGTCCCCCTCCACCATTTTCTGCGCGCGCGCGCGCGCGAGGGAGAGAGAAAATGTCCAGTTAGTTGAAAACTACAACACGCTGTCCTGGCCTACGCCCACTCCTCTAAAGGACATACTTTTGTTCCGTACGCTTTCGCTTCCTTCCGCTTCAGTAGCATCGGCAAGCCCTCGCGAACCGATATGCACTGCGTTGTGACAGTACAGGTGTGCGTGTGTGTGCGTGCGTGCAAGCATGTGTGCATGTGCGTGTATGCAGAATAGAAGATTCAGTATCCAAACAAATCGTGGAAAGAAGCGACAATGTACAGTTGCTAAGGGTATAGCCGTATACGGCACTCCGCAGACTGTTTTATACGGACATCCTTGGCTGACAGCTGCCTTCCACAGCAGTTTGCTCAGGGCCTCCTGGGAGGCACATCACACACGGGGAAAACCAATCATCGTGACGAGTTCGTGGGAATGCCACGTTTTGAAAGCTCACAAGCAGTGGAGGGTACGCAATGATCGCCCTAAGGTCGATGTAGATTGGAGATTGGAGGCCTGATTTGAGCGTGTACTGGCCAAACTTTATCGCCTGTATGTCGAACAGTTTGCGGATCAACTCGCTTTTCTCGTCCATTTGAAATTCGCACATTTTGACCTCCACGTGCGTACGCAAATCACGCGTACTAATTATTGCATACCTGTGCGCAGGCGCTTTGGGACGGGAGGCGTGGTGAGAAATACCCTATGACAAACAAGCTGGGCTTTTGAGTCGTGCGAGCGTCGTTTTTGATCGCTAAGGTTACGGGCACCCTGTGTTGAAACGCAACGATGGCTGTGGCGCCCACCGCTCTACTGTGGTACTCGAATCGCCCGTGGATTCCCGCCGAAGTACCGGTTCCCTCCGCTGAGCCTAGCGGTGACTACCGCGTCAACCTCCACGAATTAATCGCCTCCCCAAACAGCATCTACGAAGTTATCGACTTCCTCGGGAGGGGCACGTTCGGCCAAGTGGTCAAGGCCTGGAAGAAAGACACGAACGAGGTGGTTGCCATGAAGATTTTAAAGGACATACCGTCGTACGCGAAACAGGGCCAAGTAGAGATTGACGTTCTCACGCGACTGAGCAGGGTTTCAGCGGACGACTACAACTTCGTGAGGGCGTATGAGAGCTTCCAGTACTGCAATCACATCTGCATCGTCTTCGAACTGCTCCAAGTCAATCTCTATGACTACCTGAAAGCGCACAAGTTCCAGCCGCTACAAATGAAGCACATCAGGCCAATAGCGCAGCAGGTGCTCACCTGCCTGCTGAAGATGCAGGAGTTGGGGCTGGTTCACGCAGACCTGAAACCTGAGAATATCATGCTGGTTGATCCTGAAAGACAGCCATTCAGGATCAAAGTGATTGACTTTGGGTCTGCCACCACTCGCAACAACAGCACAGCTACAACGTACCTACAGAGCCGTTACTACAGGTTAGAGAGAGTAAAGAAAATGGTTTTGAAGGGGGGGGGGGGGGGGGGGGTAAGTGATGATGTTAGCTAGAGGAGAGTTTGGGTGACAGGAAATGGTGTATGTGTGTGTGTGTGTGTGTGTGTGTGTGTGTGTGTGTGTGTGTGTGTGTGTGTGTGTGTGTGTGTGTGACACACTCCTGGGCATCTTTGCATTGTGGTGCTGTTGTACCCGCTTAACCTTTCTTGTGAAACATCTTGTGTGGTGGTGTGCACTCGTGTGTCTTTTCGCTTGTGTGCAGTGTGTGATCATGTGTGTTGTTTTCCTTTTTGGTTTGTGTGGTTTGGAGTCCACAAAGAAAGGAAAGAGGAGAGTGTGGAGGGGGGGGGGGCAGTGGAGGAGGTGTCTGATTGACTGTGTGCACCTTTTGTCAGGGCCCCAGAAGTCATCATGGGGCTTCCCTATGATGGAGCCATAGACATGTGGTCACTTGGTTGTGTCCTGGCAGAGCTCTTCCTTGGGTGGCCTCTCTTCCCAGGTGCGTCGGAGCACGACCAGATCGGCTACATATGTCAGACTCTCGGCCCTCTCCCGGGACACATGCTGTGCAATGTCATGAAGGCATCGAAGTTCTTCAGACGTGACAAGTGTACTGGTCACTGGATGCTGAGGGTGGGTGTGTGTGTGTGTGTGTGTGTGTGTGTGTGTGTGTGTGTGTGTGTGATATGTTTGTGTGTGTGTGTGTGGTATGTTTGTGTGTGTGTGTGTGCATGTGTGCGAGTGTGTGTGTGTGTGCGCGCGTGTGTGTATGTGTGTGTGTGGTATGTTTGTGTGTGTGTGCGCGCATGTGTGTATGTGTGTGTGTGTGTGTGTGTGTGTGTGTGTGTGTGGTATGTTTGTGTACGGCGTAGTTCTCCTTTCCTTAACTTCCTTTGCTTGCATGGTATGGGATTTTATTGATAAAGGTATGGCTGCGTGTGGTGTTTCTGTCTGTGCTTTGTGTGTGTTCACAGTTTTCTCTCCCTTTTGCTTGTTGACAAGACAAGGGGATACTCCCTTTTTGAGCCTTTATCACTTTGTACCACCCACCACACCCACACCCACATACAGAGGTGTCAGGAGGGAGGGGAGGTACCCAAGGAGACACGAAAGTTCATCTTCTCCTCCGTCACCGACATTGGGCGTGTGGCCCCACCCCCCATGACGGACCACGTAGCCCACTCGCTGGACTGCATGGAGTTTGTGTGTCTGTTGCGTTCCGTCCTTGTACTGGATCCTCTACATCGTGCTGGCCCGGCACAAGCCCTCCAATCACCTTTCATCACAATGCAGCACCTGGCCTTGCATACCAACACTCAGAGGTGAGGGAGAAGTGGAGAGAGGAGGGAGGGAGAGGAGAGAGGGAGGGGAGGGAGAGGAGAGAGGGAGGGGGAGGGAGAGGAGAGAGGGAGAGGGAGAGGGAGGAAGAGGAGGGAGGAAGGAAGAGGAGGGAGAGGAGAGGGAGGGAGGGGGGAGAGGAGGGAGGGAGATGGAGGAGGTCGATGAAAAGGATGTTGAAGCATGATGGGTGGGTGTAGGGGAGGCAAATTATCAAACTGTGAGGTCTGTAAACATCGTTACTAAGGGCTCACTTTAGGGGTGGGATGGGAAGGGGGTGTTTGGGGATGTGGTGTACATCTTGACCCACCACCCCTCCGCCCCCATTCAGTGTGAGGGATTGGATCGCGTGCATGCAGGTGTGTTGCCACTCTCGCACCACGGAGGCCTACTCCCCCTGCACCGTCGACACCAGGTCCCTGAGGGGAGTCCCCTATTCCGTGTACGTGCAGCAACCCGTGGACCCTGCGAGGACTCACTATGTCCACAGCCTGGCGTACCTGCCTCAGGAGAGGTGAGGGTGTGTGTGTGTGTGTGTGGTGTGTGTGTGTGGTGTGTGTGTGTGTGTGTGTGTGTGTGTGTGTGTGTGTGTGTATGTGTGTGCGTGTGTGTGTGTGGTACATGTTTATATATGTGTGTGCGCACGCGAGTGTGTGTGTGAGTGCATATGTGTATGTGTGTGGGGGGTATGGGTGTGTGTGTGGACTTCTCTCATTTCACCCTGATGGTCCATTCTTACCAGCAGGCCCCACCACTGGACAGACTTGGATACTGGCTATGGTTCTGCTGACTCCAGCCCATCAACCGCCACCACTACAATGGTATGTCGGGTTGTGTGTCTCTGGCTTTTCTACCTGGATTGCGTTCTCATGACCCACTTGTGTTTGTTTTCCCACAACCACCCACCTCCATCTGTTCCTCCCCATCGCGTCATCTGCGCTCTCTGTCTCTCTCACACATGTGCACACACACACACACACACACACACACACACACACACACACACACACACACACCACTGCTTTTCTTCTCTTTCTCTCCATTCCTTCCCATCCTTCCTTCTCTCAACAGGATGGTCTAGAGCTCCCTGTGTTCTTTGCTGACCCCTCCCTCCTGGCCCACCCTCTGTTGTGTGTCACCAAGCCGCCTGTCTCCCTCGCTCCCATCGGACTCCTACCCATTCTGCCTACTTATCATCCCCTAGCTTGTGGGCCGTTTGCAATTCACGGTAGCGCCTTTGGCCCGCGCTAGCCCTCCGTTTTATGTTTGCACCGGACGGTGACGTGTTTCGTGTTTGATTTTATCGTGTTGTGTGCATTGTTGTTTGTGCGTTGTATTACCGGACCCATCCATACCTGTGGTTAAACACGTGAATTGTGTCACGTTACGTAGGGTGTTGTTTTAACCGTTTCCATGCCTACGGCACACTGAACAAAAGAAGGGGCGAGGTTCATGCGCGGGTTCTGTGTACTGTACTGGTAATTCTGTATGAGCGCTAGTTAGAATGCTTTGTGCATTGCATGGGTTCACCTAGACCAAGCTAGCACCACATTTGAATCTCTTCAGACACGCATCACTTGATGCGAATCTGGGAAAGGGGCGGATGTGTTTGTGGAGGGAAATTGCAGTGTGTACGACGAGCTTGCCTGGTAGACTTTATTGCGCCTTATTCTGGTTGTGAAGTTAACGATTCAGCGACCGTTATATGCATATTCTGGCCGACAGTCGATCTATGATGATATTAATGTACCTCATGGGCGATTCACGGGTCTACACGTGACCATTATCTCTTGACGAATCATCCCAAAATAGCATACGGACGTGACGCAAGGTTTTTAATTACAACCGCATCTACATTTACGGTTTCATTTACTTCCATTATTTGTTTGGAAAATCAGTGCGCACTGTCGAGGCGCGCTATTTTCTGTCTACTAACGCCACGCAGGTCACGGTTTCTGCGTGAAGCACTCGAACGGCAAACGATTTTTGTAGAGAAAACGCAGTTGGGCATGAAACAAATTCTTCCAAAGACGGGTCACCGTATCTTAGCAATTAAGTCAATTAGTTTCATGTCAAACAAGTGCAATCACGTTTAGATGTTTGGCTGTTAACTAATTTCAAGCAACGCAAAGTGGTTGAAAATTTTTTTGGACAACTATCACGAAATGCACTGTAAATACTAGTGTCGTACCCAGACCCTGATTCCCTACAGCTGCGGGATGGTTACATCACCGTGGAATTTTGAATTTTGCAATCTTTGTGTCGTCACAGGAAATATTTGTCTTCATAAACTAATTATCATGGCGGAGTATGCACGTATCCCGTGTCGCACTCCAAACAAAGAGGAGCATTGCACCGCGCATCAAGTAAGACTGCTGTGCGAATTAGGAAGCATCCAACAGTAGGCACCGGTATATGCCACGGGGTATACCTTCAAAAGGTGCTATAAAGGCGCTCGTGGCAGTCACGTGGCCACGCAGGACGTGGCCCGTTTAGAAAAGAAGGGTTAATACCTGTTATTAGTGAGGATTGGCGCGTGCAATGAAGGTATGCGCTACCTTTATCTTGTAATCCCACTGTGTCACTAATGACGGTTGGTCTGGGTTGATGTTGTGGCTGTGGTGAGGTGTGAATTATCCTCTGGTTGACTGATTTGGCAACAACTGGAGGCAAGGGAAGCCTCCCAACTCCTGGCAGTGGAGGGGGGGGGGGGGGGGGGGGGAGGCAGCAAAATGCCACTGACCACACACTAGGTGACCTGTGTACCAAGAAGTCTAGGACGCTGGTCATTGTACAGCAAAGCAAAAACATAAGTTGTGGAGGGCGGGAACTGCTATCAAAGAGGCTATCGGTTATAGACAGCTGAGTGAGGTGAGATGTTAACTGAACCCTGTTGAGAGCCCTAACAACTGCCTTAAATGTATCAATCTAAGGTTTTGTGGAGAAGGCTCTGCAAGACCTCATCTGGTCAGGATGGTGGCACACCATACCAGCTGAGAAACTTGGTCAACCATTAAAGATGTCAGCAGGGACATGAACTCA
This sequence comes from Ephydatia muelleri, assembly GCA_013339895.1. Lineage (NCBI taxonomy): Eukaryota > Metazoa > Porifera > Demospongiae > Spongillida > Spongillidae > Ephydatia > Ephydatia muelleri. The sequence goes on from JABACO010000003.1 coordinate 2,542,352, forward strand.
GGAGAGACAACTACAACGATACTACCTTCGCGATGAAAGAGCTCATCAAATAGGGACTTACACATAACACAGCGACTTTCCCGATCCAGTAGGCAAAGAGATAGAAGCGTCGTTGCTGGCCTGTAGCTGCATAGTCTGAACACTGGTGTAGCCATAGATTGAAGACCTTACGTAAGGTCTTCAATCTATGGTGTAGCCAAGTCTTTGGGATGCGCGGATAGCTCTGCGACCCGAACTCATTATCGCTATGGAATGCAATTACACTCAAAGTAACTTAGCGACCGTGACGTTCATCCGCATCCGTAACCCATCTGTATCTGTTTGGAACCAGGGTCTGGGTATGAGATTAATATCGTGGCGTACGTTGCAACGTAACGTTGGTATGGTTTTATCCCTCGAAGGATGCTTCACTCAGATATTCACCTTTATTGAGCTAACTTTGAAGGTGTTACCCAAATTCCAATGGCATGCTATGATGATGTTACTCGTCCTATGCAAACATAGGTGCCCAGACCTAAGTCTCGTACCCAGACCCTGATTCCCACAGCTGCAGACACCGCTACGTACAGCTGTGGGATCAGGGTCTGGGTACGAGACTACCCAGACCCCACTGGGATGCTAGAAGGTTATTCGTAGCAGACAATTAGACAACCACGTGACGATTGACAGTGGTAAATTTTTCATTTCACCTTCCACCGTCCCGCCCCCGTTGCAGGAAAACGGGGGGGGGGGGGGGGGGGGGGGGGGGGGGGGCTCAGGCACCCCCCTCCGTCTCAAGAATGAATAAAATTAAAGAATTAAAAACGTTCATTCGCGAAGTGCTTGAGCACCCCCTTGGTCAAAATTGTAACCGTTTCAGAGGCGTAGGAACCGGGGGGGGGGGGGGGGGGGGGGGGGGGGGGGGGGGGGGGGGGGGGGGGGGGGGGGGCAGAGGGGGGCCTTGGCCGGGCCCCCCCCCCCCCCCCCCCAACCACTTTTCGTATGGCCTAACCTTAAGCACCCCCCTCGCTGAAATCCTGGATACGCCACTGTTACAAGTAGCATAGTTGGGAGTGTAGTCCAGGCAGAGGTGGTGGTAGTTTAATAACCATGGCGAATAACCAATGCGATAAACAATTGTATTCATTGAATATATTGATCGAGATTACAAGCAGCATAGATTAATAACCTTACGGAACGGGATTGGAAACGCTATATCCATTCCCATTCAACGCAATGTGTCGTCATAGTTTCGCATGAACTAATTAAGTTTGCTCAGAGAGGCAGTGAAGAAACAGGTCAGAACAGAGGCATCGCAAGGTAAAAGAAGGAGAGGATGATTTCTAAACTTCCTAGATGGTTTTCTACTCTCGTGGTTGGTTCTTTGTAGGAATCTTTAAACTTTGGGCTGTGTACGATGATAAAAGCGCGCGAAAAGCGGTGCGAAAGCGAAGTCTAATTTTTTTGTCAACTACTGTGCCAACGGGCAGCATGACCAAGCAACGAAAGATAGCGTCAGAGCAAGCACAGTGAATATATGGGTACGTAGTGGTGGTTTCAAGACCACCTGTTTTATCATCGTAAAGATCAATAGCTTCAAACGCAAAACTACGCTTAAAATACCTCCCGCCTTTCGACAATCCTTGTACCTTTACGGTTCAAGGAATCGGCCCCAAAAGTAGTTTTACAAGAAGAAGGAAGGTGGATGGGGTGCGTGGAAGGATTGGAAAGTCTCTTTACTTAGTGATTGCTAACTGACAGCCCTCGATATGCGAGCAAAAAATTATAATTTTATTTTTATTTAGGAAATGTTTCGACAAGGGAGGTTGTCAAAGAAGCTTAAGTGTGAAAGGCAACATCGCCAATGCACTACCCTGACTGTCTCCATTGACATTGACATCTGGATGATCATTTTGTAACAACAAACTGTCATCGCGATCAAAGTCTTACGTTCTTCATGTCCATCTCTAGAAAGCACGTTATCAATTACGTCATACGAGAGCGAAACGATGATGATCGATTGACAATGTATTGCGTTTCCAATCCCGTTCCGTAAGGTTATTAATCTATGCAAGCAGCAAATACAGCAAAAACGAATTTAAAAAAAAAAAGTGCACTGCTCTTGCCTGTGCTACGGTTACTCTCGATAGCTCCACTTATGACCGAATATAACTAGAATACGTATACAGCTAGCTGAAAGCAATCTCACTTCCCCCCCCCCCCCCCCCCCCCCCTAGTCTCGTAACCCAGACCTGATTCCCACAGCTGCGGATGGATTACATCACCGCTACGTGGAAAGAGGGTCTGGAGAACTGCTGTACTCAATTCTGTCCAGTGATTATGTAACAATATCAGGAATTTAATTACGTAGCCATGAATTTAATTAATTACAGAACGGAAATTGTTCCTATACCACTAGCAACAATGTTGTATCCCTGAATGGCTTAAAGCTTAAGCCAGGAGCAGGCCCCGTAGCCAGGGGGTTGTTGTGTTCGGGGGGGGGGGGGGGGGGGGGGGGTGCAAAGCATGTTATAAGTTGGAACTCAACCATGCAATTGCGTAGCCAGGATAATATACATGTATGTATGGTAGGGTACACACGGCCATATGCAGGATTTGGTATGAAAATTGAGAAAGACCCGCTGGGGGAAGGTGCGGGAGGGGTGGTGCCCAGCTAGGAGGTATGGGGGAGTGCTGCAAGCTCCCCCATCGGGGTCTGGGGCGGAGCCCCAGGAGCCAATTCTTGTTTGATGTACTAAGTAAATGTTAACAGCGATTCTCCTGGAGAATCGCTGTTAACATTTACTTAGTACTGTTGCCACCACTACTAAGATTGCGATATGTAGCTAAAGATAAAGTCAACTTCAATTCTCTTTCATGGCCAGAGAGAACATTTGTGTGCCCTTTCCTGGAACAAACTGCACAATGAGCTTGAGACTACAACTCCTGTCTTGTACACTTTATTGAGGTTATGCATCCCATTGCATTGAAAAAGTGTTGCTTTTACTCTCAAATCAATGCCAGAGACTAACCTCTGTGTGTGTGTCCGTGTGTGTGTTTGTTGTGTGTGTCCGTGTGTGTGTGTTTGTGTGTGTGTTTTGTGTGTGTGTTTGTGTGTGTGTGTGTGTGTGTGTGTGTGTGTGTGTGGGTGTGTGAAAGGGAAGGAAAGAAGGGGAGATGGTGAAGAGAGATGTGGACGAAGTGCATTAAGTACATGCTTTGTCGGCAAAACATACACCATATGCTGCACCAGCCTTTGAATCCCTCTCAATCACAACACCTACTAAAAGAACGTACGTTTGAAACTAAAACAGAGCATATACACACTTTTGTTTGGACCATGCATATTATTTGTAAGTCTACGTTTGGTTCCAGTCTTCTAATTAGTCCACATCTGTTTGGATGTCAACCTTCTTTGCTAACTTTAATGCGTGCAGGTTCCATTGTGTGTATGTGTGTGATCACGTTTGTGTGTGTGTGTGTGTGTGTGTGTGTGTGTGTGTGTGTGTGTGTGATCACGTTTGTGTGTGTGTGTGTGTGTGTGTGTGTATGTGTGTTGTGCGCGCGCGCGTCTCTCGGTGTTGTGTATACGTAGCTAAAGTAGCATGTTAGTACGCAAAATAAAGTATACGCTCTTACCTGATCGGTCGTTAAACTTACAAGCGGCGAAACTACCAACGCAATGCTTGCTTTTCTCGTGTTCCGAAGTTCATCAAAGCCCACGGTAGAAATGCGTAACACAACGACTTGCCGTATCCTGTCGGTAAACTAACAACGGTATCGAGCCCACTAAGTACATCTCTGACAGTCCTTAATTGCTCGTCTTTCAGCTTTGTATACCCCAACTCTCCATACGTACGTCACACATTCCTAATAAACTCTAGTTAATAACGAATTATTGCATACCTCGAATCTGATTGGTTCCTCAACTTCTGGGACCGTGGACAGAATTGAGTACAGCAGTTCTCCAGACCCTCTTTCCACTAGCGGTGATGTAATCCATCCGCAGCTGTGGGAATCAGGGTCTGGGTACGAGACTACCCCCCCCCCCCCCCCCCCCCCCCCCCGCGACTGGCCGACAACTGAAGATTTCGCTGAACATCCCGCATCTTCCACATCCATCCTTCAACTTGCCTGTTCAAAATGTGTTGTCCTTTTGCCAGTTATTCAGAAAGCAAATAACAACTTCAACAAGCCTTGCATGTGAATTCATACTTTTAAAAAAGTACTTAACCTCCGCGTTGTTACGTTGCCGTACACGGTAATTCATTACCGTACACGGCAATTTACTAATCCCATTTGTTCTCTGAACTCGTTTGAATGTGACAAACAAGCGCAAGCATAATCTTGCATTGTTTAGAACAATGAAGCGTTAAGGGTCGGTCATGACTACAAAACAAAATCAGACAAACATTCATGCGCTCTGTACAGCGTGCCAAAATGGACATATGATTATTGTACACGGTATAAACTGAGTCATGTGTTTTGTATTCTGTTTTCATCAGTTTGGTCTTCCGCCCTATGTTCTAACTGCTTGTTACCGTGCAAAGTAATAAATAGCGTACACGGTAATTTCGCCGGTTAACTTTCATGCAATTATAATTAAAAATCATAAGCAAATTACAAATTTGGAATATAATACACATACCATTGTATTAGTGGAACGGCCTAGAACTCACGTGCAGACCTAAGAAATCACTGACGTATATCTGAAATATTATCAAATTAAATACCCCGGTGTGGGAACTTCTCTACAAGGGCGAAGCAGAAAATGGGGAACTGCATGGCCGAAATGACGCCCGAAGAACGGGAGGCTCGAGACCGCAGCTCTGCCATTGAGAGACAACTACGGTCCGAGAAAAAAGACTTCAATAGGACACTGAAGATACTGCTTCTGGGTAAGGCGTCTAGGGAGATAGAGCGCGCGCGCGAGAGAGAGAGAGCGAGAGAGAGAGAGAGAGAGGAGAGCGAGAGAGAGAGAGAGGAGAGCGAGAGAGTGAGAGAGGAGAGAGCGAGAGAGAGAGAGGGGGAGAGGGAGAGAGAGAGGAAGGGAGAGCGAGAGAGAGAGGGGGGGGGAGAGCGAGAGAGAGAGAGATGGGAGGAGGTAATATATGCTAGCTAGCTCTCTGTGGCGTTTTACGCGTTTAGGCTGAATGGACATGGGTAGGCGGATCGCTAATCACATTTGTTGATGTACGTGGGAGTGGACAGTGTTCACCACACCTGTAGCGCCGAGTGTGCAATTCAATACCCTCTCACTTCACCTATCAGGTAGCAAAAATTTATTATTATCATTATTATGTCACACAACTTAAGTGACTGTTGTTTCATGCTGTAGCGAATAATGCGTCCGTCTAATTGAATTTAGTTCGTAGACAGCTGGGCCACCAAATGAGGATTATCCTGCATTCATCGCCTTGTGACATGGATGCAGAGCACTGCGCGATACAAGTGCGTAGACGATTGAGCATATCTGAGCATGTGGGTTCGCTTCCTCACGGCCCCCCCCCGTGTTATGCGGGCACTTGAAACCCCCGTCTGAACTACTTAGCGTTTAAGCACCAAAGACGCAGGGTGCTCTACCCTTTGCCCCGTTTATAACTGCCCAAGTCCTCTGCTAAGCTTGAAGCTTATGACGTCATTACGTCATTTCCTCCTCCAGCCAACCCCCTTCCCCCTCCCAAATTTGACATTTCATGCTACAGGTTTGTCATATTTCTGTAGCTTGGGACGCAAGTAGGATTGTGGAAACCATGCATTGGCATACGCAATTAACCCTTTTGAAATCAGCATCAGAGATACAGGAAAGGGAAACATATTGCCCTATAATGGAGTCCACGTATTTTTGGCAGTTGAGCCAATGCCATATGTGTGTTGGGAGAGGCACATGCAACATAGGGTGGGCTGGGGAGGAGGCATGTGCAACATAGGGTGGGCTGGGAGAGGAATTGCGTCGACTCGGCTCATTCCTCAAGGTCACAGTGTGCAGCTGCATGTGTACACTCCCACCATGATGGTGTTGACACATTTCACAAGGAGCCTCCCTGTGTGTGTGTAAACTATGACTATTTAGTGCACCGTAACACACACACACACACACACACACGCACACGCACACACACACAAACAAAACATCGCACACACACAAACAGGAAAAACGTACACACATACCATACCTCCTACCTACTGTCCTATCTAATGTCCTCCCTCTCTCTCTCTCCCACACCTGTTCTGAGTTTTACTAAACCCCACACACACCACACACACAACACACAACACAAATCTTAGACACACAGACATTGAACAGACACACCACAACATCCCCACCACACCACTAAGGCACATACCACGAGCCCAGCCATCCTGCACACCATCACCATCACCAGCTAGCCACTCACCCTGCACAGAGCCTCGCCTACCTGTAGAAAGCTCCGCCTACCTGCTTGCACTGCACATGTGGAATAGGCTGACACTCTGATGTTTATGTTGTGTTCCTAGGTGAATCGTATCACTTCACATATTCTCCCTATCTCTCCCTCCTTCTGGCTCCCTCTCCTCTCCCTCTCTCCCTCTCCTCTCCCTCTCCGCTCCCTCTCCTCTCCCTCTCCCTCCTCCTCTCCTCTCCCTCCTCCTCTCCTCTCCCTCCTCCTCTCCTCTCCCTCCTCCTCTCCTCTCCCTCCTCTCCTCTCCCTCCTCCTCTCCTCTCCCTCCTCCTCTCCTCTCCCTCCTCATCTCCTCTCCCTCCCTTCTCTCTCCCTCAGGGACTGGTGAGTCAGGGAAGAGCACCATTGTGAAGCAGATGAAGATCATCCATGGAGATGGATACTCGAGCGAAGAGCTGGATACCTTCAAGGTACTCATATCCTAGCCGTGTGCAGCTGTATACCACCACCATCCTCCCTCCTCCCTCCTCCTCCCTCCCTTTCACTTATCCAGCATGTGGTATACAAGAACCTGGTAGCGTCCATGACTGCAATAGTGAGAAACATGGAGCGTCTTGGAATCTCTTTCTCTGATCCATCTAATTCGGTAATCATTGAAACTCCCAAGGCTTTACAAACCTTTGCAGACATGGGAAGCAGAGATGTGATATTTTTTGGCTGCCAATTCTCTTTGTCACCACCCCCTCCATCCTTTCCTATTTTCTTTCATCCCTCCCTCCTTTCTTCCCTCCCCCCTCCCTTCCATCTCCTTCCCCCTCTCTTCCTTCCTTCCCTCCTTCCCCTCCTCCCTCCTCCTCCCTCCCTCCTCCCTCCCTCCTTCCCCTCCTCCCTCCCTCCTTCCCCTCCTCCCTCCCTCCTTCCTCTCCTCCCTCCCTCCTTCCCTCCTCCCTCCCTCCTTCCCTCCCTCCCTCCCTCCTTCCCTTCTTCCTTCCCCTCCCTCCTTTCCCCTCCCTTCCATCCTCCTCCCCTCCATCCTCCTCCCTCCATCCTCCTTCCCTCCATCCTCTCCCCTCCTCTCCCCCTCCTCCCCTCCTCTCCCCCTCCTCCCCCTCCTCTCCAGGTCCATGCAGACACTCTACAGGCTCTCGATTCAAATCAGGACTTCAGCACTATGCCGCCAAAGTTGGCAGAAGCCATTAAACAATTGTGGAGCGATGAAGGGGTCAAAGCCTGTTTCAAGCGTGCATACGAATACCAAATTGAGGATTCAGCTAGCTAGTAAGACGACTGACCCATCCGTCTCCATCATTATCTCCTACCTCCTCCACCCCTTTCTGCCCGCCCCATCCACCCCTTCTGCCCCTCCCCCCTTCTGCCCCTCCATCCACCCCTTTCTGCCCCGCCCCTCCAACCCCCCTTTCCTGCCCCTCCCCTCCACCCCTTTCTGCCCATCCCCTCCACACCCTTTCTCTCCTGCGCCTTCCCCCTCCACCCCTTTCTGCCCCGCCCCTTCCACCCCTTTCTTGCCCCTCCCCTCCACCCCCTTTCTGCCCCTCCCTCACCCCCTATTCTGCCACCTCCCCTCCACCCACCATGTGTAGTTTCTTGGGGAGATGGACAGATTGCTACAGTCAGGGTATGTGCCAGACGAGCAGGATGTGTTGAGATCCTCGTGTACAGACCACTGGCATCATTGAGACCTCGTTCAGAGTGAAGAAGCTCATTTATAGGTGTGTACCATATCTCGCTGTGCATGACCCAAGTTTGGATACACACACACAACACACTTCTATTTTTTGTAGAAGTGTGTGTGTGTGTGTGTGTGTGTGTGTGTGTGTGTGTGTGTGTGTAGATGTGATTGGCAAGTAAGCAAAGTGGGCGGAACATAATTATGATTACTGGATGGATATACTCCTCCCCCTCCCATCTCACCCCTCTCCCCTCCCTCCACCCTCTTTCGTCACTTCTGTTATCTAACCTCTACTTTTAAATTGCTTCTCTTCGTCCACTCTCCCCTTCCTGCCCCTCCCCTCCTGCCCCTCCCCTTCCTGCTCCTCCCCACTTAGAATTGTTGATGTCGGAGGGCAAAGGTCAGAGAGAAGCAAGTGGATACAGTGCTTTGATGACGTTAAAGCTGTGTTGTTTGTGGTGGCCCTCAATGGCTATGACATGACCTTGGCTGAAGATGGCGTCACTGTAAGAGAAAGCCACCCCATCAAGTCATGTGACCTGTTCCATCCCTCCTCCCCACCCCTCCCTAGAACCGAATGAAAGAAGCATTGGTCCTCTTTGAAGATATCTGCAATAAACAGATCTTTGCCAGGACCAGCATGGTGAGAGAGGGAGAGAAAGATGGAGGGAGAGGGAGGGAGAGGAAGATGGAGGGAGAGGGAGGGAGAAAGAGAGGGAGGGAGAGAGGGAGGGAGACGAAGATGGAGGGAGAGGGAGGGAGAAAGAGAGGGAGGGAGAGAGGGAGGGAGACGAAGATGGAGGGAGAGGGAGGGAGAGAGAGTGGTCACCTTTATTTCTTATTTCTGTGGTGACTTTTGTGCTTGGTATGAGCAATGGAGATATCAGCACGGAACACTCTTCAAACACAAAATATGTGTCCTGAGGATACCTGACATGCAGAGAGCAGACCTGGCACAACTTCACCCTGTGCAGCCAGGATCTGTGCACACTACATGATAGCACAGTTTCATACATTTATCCACCACCTCCACCACCTCCCAAAAAATGTAACAGCCTATCTGGTCATTTTTGTGACCAATGAAAGAAGTTTTTTCTTTATCTATTGGTACACCTGAATTTGCCCACCCTCCTCACATCTTCCCCCACCCTCCCCACCCTCCTCACCCTCCCACATCTTGCAAAACCCAGAATGTTGTACAGTTTATCTTCAATGTCATCACTTATATAGTAGTTTGTGACCTTCCATTGGCTTCCCCTCCTCCCCACATTGCAATCCTTTGCATTGCACGCTTACCATCTTAATCTCCTCCTCTTCACTCTTCATCTTTAGATACTATTTTTGAATAAAGTAGACGCATTTGAAACGAAAATTCTGAACACAGATCGACACCTCAAAGCGTTCTTCCCGGAATTCTCAGGTATGCAACAGAGCATGTTCCAAAAGACTGCAAAGTGCATGCCTTTTGCCTCCTCAGGCCCAGACCATGACGTTGACGCTGCCAAAGAGTTCATCAAGAGCCAATTTCTGGCTTGCAACAAGAGCAGAGGAAAACAGATCACTCCCCATTTCACCACGGCAACCAACACCTCAAACATCAAGGTCGTTATCGACGCAGTTATTGAAGCCATCATTAGAGAGAACTTGGAGTCAATTGGCCTGATTAGGGAAGACGAATGAATGTGTGTGGTGTGCGTGTTCTTTTATATATGTGCATTTTACGCTGTTTTCTTTTTAAAGCACATAGATGTTCTTGTGTGTTTTTCTTTTTTGTACGTAGACAATTTCGGTGTTATTTACATTGCGTTGTTACATGATTGTGTGTCCTATTTCACCTATGAACACAACGACAGCAAAAAGGACAGTCGGTCACTGTACGGCGTTGTCAGCCATTGATTGGATTGGATCCATGTATGGCGCCTGCACCTCCATCCTTTACATCTTCCCTCACCCTCCCACATCTCCCCCCAACTCCTCACATCTCCCTCACCCTCTCACATCTTTCCCCACCTCCTCACTTCCCCCACCTCCTCACATCTTCCTCACCTTCCCACATCTTGCACTACCCTCCAAATCTCAGAACGTTTGTACAAATCTAAATACCTCGTACCCAGACCCTCGCCACAGCTACAACTCGGAATAAAAGACGACGTATCCACAATGAGCATCCTTGCCTGTTATAAACGAGACACGAGTTTCACGCGCGCGCCACAATTACCGAGTACACATGCACTTATGTACTCGTGCAGCACAGTTTGTAGGAATGATGCTCGTAATATGGCACGTGCGCGTGAAATGCAATAGTAAGTCCCCAGACCATGGTGATGGTGTGGGGGTGTAGCCCAAAAGGACGTGCCTACCATAAACCAGTACGCAATAGCCAGTACAGTCCCCAGATGTAGTTTACGCAAATAATAGAAGTATTATTTCGGTGGGCGCATCGAGCCGTAACGTAAAGACGTGCCAACCATTCCTGTGGTCATCGACGCTTGTGATGTGTGAGATATGTTTGTTTTAGCTGGTTACTATGCCTACCGAGCTGGTAAACGAAAAGAAAGCTATTGCCACACTTTGGAGCGCATGCTCGAGCGGGCGACGCCCCACTTCTAGTAACGCGGTGAATCTCCAGCGCCTACGTTTTCAATCTTCGCTAAGGTAGGACGGAACTGCAAGTGGTTCCTTCCATTTTTTTGTTTTTGTTGCTGTTGTTGTGGTTGCTGCAAACATACACACCCAGGCCGGCCATAGCTTTGCTGCAGATACCAGTACATCGCATGGTTGCCTCATGACAGCGACGACCAAAAGAGGTTCGTACAAGTTCTTGGTTAATGGAGCAAATATTTGTTCAGAACTTCCCTTAATCTCTGCTTTTATACCTGTAACAATGATGCATATATGTACACAGCGGTGGAGCAGCGGGCAAACCGATCACTTTCACACAGATCCTATTTTGTATGGATGATTTGGACGATGTTGGTAACGTCAACAGGTTCAGATTCCTCGTATTCGTCTACAGTAAGAAACCAAAGCTCCCTATTCATAGCAGGTAACACCCCTCTATATGCCTCATCCACTTGACCAACAAATCATTCATACATTGTTTCCTAGCACCCAACATCCAGGACATCACCACGCCAGCAGATGTGAACAGTTTGGTGTTGCCAACAGTGATGTCACCATCAACATGGCTTGCTTTAACATCAGAAATAACCGCTGCAACATCTCTGATGGTACTACCCTCTGAAACGAACACCATACAAGCATTTCCTACATCATCACCATCACTATCACAAGATACCATTTATGGCACATCCATGACTACACTTCTGAAACAATCATCATTGATAGAGATGTCAATGCTCCCATCATCTTTGATACAACCAAGTTTAGTAGGCTCATATACCCCCATGCCTCCATCATCTCTGATGCAGTCACAATACCTACTTTCAGCTGACACAACCATGTCATCTGCAATACAACCAACGTCAGTAACCATATTGCCTTCGGCAACCTTTCTTGCACAACAGACCTCTCGGTCTTTGGTATTTACAGAGTTTGTGCCTTCGTCAACCTTATTAATTTCAGAATTAATCCAATTGTCATCGTACGTTGGAAAATCCGCATCAATGCCTTTGTGGCCTCGACCAACCTTTGAACCACTTCCATCATCTCTTGCTGTGCAATCATCAACACCAACAGATTTGCTACCTTTATCTGACTTCGAACAGTCAGATTCAGTTTTATCAACTCCATTATCACACATCGTACCTTCGCCATCGTCTTCATCACTGATTATGCAATCAGTATCCGTCACTTCACCATTTTCATCCTTCGATGGACAGACAGCTGTGGTGCCACCATTGTCATCTGTACTTTGGTCACGTTCACTTCTTACCCAATTGACCCCTGTGCAATCAGCATTTTCAACATTTCTCGAGGAGTTGACCTCCTTTCCCACACAATCAACACTGTTTTCTCCCTCCTACCTTACGCAACCAACCCCAATGTTTTCTACGTCTTCATTGTCTACTGTCCAGTATACCTCAGTGCCTTCACCATCCTCTCTTTCAGCTCAATCAACCCCAATTCTTTTATCATCTTCATCCTTTCTTGTACAGTCAAACTCTGTGCCTGCATCAGGTCTTGAAGAAATGTCACCGGTGCCTATTTCAACTTCATCCTTTCTCTCACAAATGATGTCGGTGCCGTCCATCAGTTATGCACCAGTGCCTTCATCTTATGCATCACTCCTTGGACAATCAGTGTCAGTGCCTTCTTCATCATTATCTTCCTCAGTTTTTGTACAGCCGACCTTAACGACTTCATTATTCACTGTATCATCATTTGCAGTAGAATTGAATTCAGTGCCTTTAATATTTGCTGTATCGGTAACCTCAGTGTCGTCATCATTTGGTGTACAGACAACTTCACTGTCTTCATTTATTGCTGTACAGCCAACCTCAGTGTCTTCATCATTCGCTGTACAATCAACTTCAGTGCCTTCAAGTTTTGGTGTACAGTCAACCTCAGTGCCTTCATCATTTGCTGTACAGGCAACCTCAGTGTCTTCATCATTTGCTGTACAATCAACTTCAGTGTCTTCAAGTTTTGGTGTACAGTCAACCTCAGTGCCTTCCTCATTTGCTGTACAGGTAATCTCAGTGTCTTCATCATTTGCTATACAGCCAACCTCAGTGTCTTCTTCATTTGCTGTACAGCCAACTTCAGTGTCTTCATCATTTGCTGCACAGCCAACTTCAGTGTCTTCATCATTTACTGGACAGTCAACCTCAGTGCCTTCATCATTTGCTGTACAGCCAACCTCAGTGTCTTCATCATTTGCTGTACAGCCAATCTCAGTGCCTTCATCATTTGCTGTACAGGCAACCTCGATGTCTTCATCATGGTCTTCATCGTTTGCTGAAGCTCCATCTTTTGGTGTGCAGTCAACCTCAGTGCCTTCAAGTTTTGATGTAAAGTCAACCTCAGTGTCTTCATCATTTGCTGTACAGGCAACCTCAGTGCCTTCAAGTTTTGATGTACAGTCAACCTCAGTGTCTTCATCATTTGCTGTACAGGCAACCTCAGTGCCTTCAAGTTTTGATGTACAGTCAACCTCAGTGTCTTCATCATTTGCTGTACAGGCAACCTCAGTGCCTTCAAGTTTTGATGTACAGTCAACCTCAGTGTCTTCATCATTTGCTGTACAGGCAACCTCAGTGCCTTCACGTTTTGATGTACAGTCAACCTCAGTGTCTTCATCATTTGCTGTACAGCCAACCTCAGTGCCTTCATCATTTGATGCACAGCCAACCTCAGTGCCTTCAAGTTTTGATGTACAGTCAACCTCAGTGTCATCATCATTTGCTGTACAGCCAACCTCAGTGCCTTCATCATTTGCTGTACAGGCAACCTCAACATTTACTGTTGTACAGTCAACCTCAGTGTCTTCATCATTCACTGTACAGTCAACCTCAGTGTCTTCATCATTTGCTGTACAGCCAACCTCAGTGTCTTCATCATTTGCTGTACAGCCAACCTCAGTGTCTTCATCATTTGCTGTACAGGCAACTTCAGTGTCTTCATCATTTGCTGCACAGCCAACCTCAGTGTCTTCATCATTTGCTGCACAGCCAACCTCAGTGTCTTCATCATTTGCTGTACAGCCAACCTCAGTGCCTTCATCACTTGCTGTACAGGCAACCTCAACATTTACTGTTGTACAGCCAACCTCAGTGTCTTCATCATTTGTTGCACAGCCAACCTCAGTGTCTTCATCATTTGCTGCACAGCCAACCTCAGTGCCTTCGTCATTTGCTGCACAGCCAACCTCAGTGTCTTCATCATTTGCTGTACAGCCAACCTCAGTGTCTTCATCATTTGTTATACAGCCAACCTCAGTGTCTTCGTCATTTGCTGTACAGCCAACCTCAGTGTCTTCATCATTTGCTGTACAGCCAACTTCAGTGTCTTCATCATTTGCTGCACAGCCAACCTCAGTGTCTTCATCATTTGCTGTACAGCCAACCTCAGTGTCTTCATCATTTGCTGCACAGCCAACCTCAGTGTCTTCATCATTTGCTGCACAGCCAACCTAGTGTCTTCAACATTTGCTGTACAGCCAACCTCAGTGTCTTCATCATTTGCTGTACAGGCAAACCTCAACATTTACTGTTGTACAGCCAACCTCAGTGTCTTCATCATTTGCTGCACAGCCAACCTCAGTGTCTTATCATTTGCTGCACAGCCAACCCTCAGTGCCTTCATCATTTGCTGCACAGCCAAACTCAGTGCCTTCATCATTTGCTTGCACAGCCAACCTCAGTGTCTTCATCCATTTGCCTGCACAGTCAACCTCAGTGTCTTCATCATTTGCTGTACAGCCAACCTCAGTGGTCTTCATCATTTGATGTACAGGCAACCTCAGTGCTTCAAGTTTTGATGTACAGTCAAACCTCAAGTGTCTTCATCATTTGCTGTACAGCCAACTTCAGTGTCTTCATCATTTGCTCCAAAGCCAACCTCAGTGTCTTCATCATTTGCTGTACAGCCAAACCTCAGTGTATTCATTCATTTGCTATACAGTCAACCTCAGTGTCTTCATCATTTGCTGTACAGTCAACCTCAGTGCCTTCAAGTTTTGATGTACAGTCAACCTACAGTGTCTTCATCATTTGCTGTACAGCCAACCTCAGTGTCTTCATCATTTGCTGTACAGCCAACTTCAGTGTCTTCATCATTTGCTGCACAGACAACCTCAGTGCCTTCATCATTTGCTGTACAACCAACCTCAGTGTCTTCATCATTTGCTGTACAGCCAACCTCAGTGCCTTCATCATTTGCTGTACAGTCAACCTCAGTGACTTCTACCTTTGCTGTACAATCAACCTCAGTGTTTTTATCCTTTGCTGTACAGCCAACCTCAGTGCCTTCATCATTTGCTGTACAGGCAACCTCAGTGCCTTCAAGTTTTGATGTACAGTCAACCTCAGTGTCTTCATCATTTGCTGTACAGGCAACCTCAGTGTCTTCATCATTTGCTGCACAGCCAACCTCAGTGTCTTCATCATTTGCTGCACAGTCAACCTCAGTGCCTTCATCATTTGCTTGTACAGGCAAACCTCAGTGTCTTCATCATTTGCTGTACAGCCAACCTCAGTGTCTTCATCATTGCTGTACAGCCAACCTCAGTGCCTTCATCATTTGCTGGACAGCCAACCTCAGTGTCTTCATCATTTGCTGTACAGCCAACCTCAGTGCCTTCATCATTTGCTGTACAGACAACCTCAGTGTCTTCATCATTTGCTGTACAGCCAACCTCAGTGCCTTCATCATTTGCTGTACAGCCAACCTCAGTGCCTTCATCATTTGCTATACAGCCAACCTCAGTGTCTTCATCATATGCTATACAGCCAACCTCAGTGTCTTCATCATTTGCTGCACAGCCAACCTCAGTGTCTTCATCATATGCTACACAGCCAACCTCAGTGACTTTAGCTTTGCTGTACAATCAACCTCAGTGTTTTCATCATTTGCTGTACAGCCAACCTCAGTGTCTTCATCATTTGCTATACAGCCAACCTCAGTGCCTTCAACATTTGCTGTACAGCCAACCTCAGTGTCTTCATCATATGCTATACAGTCAACCTCAGTGACTTTTACTTTGCTGTACAATCAACCCTCAGTGTTTTTCATCATTTGCTGTACAGACAACCTCAGTGTCTTCATCATTTGCTGCACAGCCAACCTCAGTGCCTTCATCATTTGCTGTACAGGCAACCTCAGTGTCTTCATCATTTGCTGTACAGCCAACCTCAGTGTCTTCATTCATTTGCTGTACAGCCAAACTCAGTGTCTTCATCATTTGCTGTACAGGCAACCTCAGTGTCTTCATCATTTGCTGTACAGCCAACCTCGATGTCTTCATCGTGGTCTTCATCGTTTGCTGAAACTGCATCTTTTGGCGTGCAGTCCACCTCAGTGCCTTCATCATTTGCTGTACAGCCAACTTCAGTGTCTTCATCATTTGCTGTACAGCCAACCTCAGTGTCTTCATCATTTGCTGTACAGCCAACCTCAGTGCCTTCATCATTTGCTGTACAGGCAACCTCAGTGTCTTCATCATTTGCTTGCACAGCCAACCTCAGTGTCTTCATCATTGCTGTACAGCCAATCTCAGTGCCTTCATCATTTGCTGTACAGGCAACCTCAGTGTCTTCATCATTTGCTGTACAGCCAACCTCAGTGCCTTCATCATTTGCTGTACAGGCAACCTCAGTGCCTTCATCATTTGCTGTACAGACAACCTCAGTGTCTTCATCATTTGCTGTACAGCCAACCTCAGTGCCTTCATCATTTGCTGTACAGGCAACCTCAGTGTCTTCATCATTTGCTGTACAGCCAACCTCAGTGTCTTCATCATTTGCTATACAGTCAACTTCAGTGCCTTCATCATTTGCTATACAGCCAACCTCAGTGCCTTCATCATTTGCTGTACAGCCAACCTCAGTGCCTTCATCATTTGCTGCACAGCCAACCTCAGTGCCTTCATCATTTGCTATACAGTCAACTTCAGTGCCTTCATCATTTGCTATACAGCCAACCTCAGTGTCTTCATCATTTGCTGTACAGCCAACCTCAGTGCCTTCATCATTTGCTGCACAGCCAATCTCAGTGCCTTCATCATTTGCTGTAAAGCCAACCTCAGTGCCTTCATCATTTGCTGCACAGCCAACCTCAGTGTCTTCATCATTTGCTGTACAGTCAACCTCAGTGCCTTCATCATTTGCTGCACAGCCAACCTCAGTGCCTTCATCATTTGCTGTACAGCCAACCTCAGTGTCTTCATCATTTGCTGTACAGTCAACCTCAGTGCCTTCATCATTTGCTGCACAGCCAACCTCAGTGCCTTCATCATTTGCTATACAGTCAACTTCAGTGCCTTCATCATTTGCTATACAGCCAACCTCAGTGCCTTCATCATTTGCTGTACAGCCAACCTCAGTTCCTTCATCATTTGCTGTACAGCCAATCTCAGTGCCTTCATCATTTGCTGTAAAGCCAACCTCAGTGCCTTCATCATTTGCTGCACAGCCAACCTCAGTGTCTTCATCATTTGCTGGACAGTCAACCTCAGTGCCTTCATCATTTGCTGCACAGCCAACCTCAGTGTCTTCATCATTTGCTGCACAGCCAACCTCAGTGTCTTCATCATTTGCTGAAACTGCATCTTTTGGTGTGCAGTCAACCTCAGTGTCTTCATCATCTGCTGTACAGGTGACCTCAGTACCTTCATTATTATCTTCACTATCTGCTGTACGATATACTCCAATTGTTTCATCACCTTCATTACTTCTTGCACCCTCAATTTTGGTGCCTTCCTCGTCCTCACCATCATATGTAGAGTCAACCACGATGTCTGTTCTCTTCACAACTGCAACAAATTTGATAACCCTAGTGTCTCCTGTCAGTCAAATTGTGCCAACACATTCTATTTCAGCTCATTCTTCAGCAATTTCATCGTCAATGGTACCCTCGTACACGATAGATCCGCAGGCTTGCCAACAAAACTTGGTTTTGATTGTATTGGGTCTGAAAGAGTCAGAACATGACGTCATATCAAATTTCTCTTCAACTGCGTTCGTCGATTTGGAAGATGCGTTGGCTCAGCATGTACAAAAATCAACGCCCTCGTCAACAGTTCAAGTTCGCGTAAGACTGCACTCAAATACGCTTGGCATTTAACTTCATTTTTAACCTCTTCCAGATCACGAGTGTTGGCGCGCTGTTCAGTGGCCACGCCGATGTCATGTTCTGCGTGCAGGTCAACGGAGCCGTTCTTAATCCTGGCGCCATTATCGCGAGTTTCACCAACGCACAAGAAATCAATACCTATCCTGTGGGTTAATTTTCTATATTAATCGCATTAAATAACACACACTGCACCACACTTAGGTCATCTCCATCACAATGCTGACAGGACAATCATCCAGCGTACCCATTATCGCCGGGAGTGGAGTGGGAGCTGCCCTATCAGCTTTGCTTCTGGTACTGCTAATAGTGGTTTGTGTAAGAAGAGGTCACAGGAGAAGGAAGAGAGACCAAGTGGAAGTGAGAGACTGCATGTTATTTGTTTGAGTAACATAATCCCCCCCCCCCCCCCCCCCCCCCCCCTTCAATGCAACCAGAGCATCCATACGGTAGAAGAAGGCGGAGTCGAACACGTGAGTAAAGCGTTCACTTTAATACGCATGCATATAACTATTTGCTTGAATTCAAAGGATTTCAGATCCCAGACTCAGTCGGTAGCCATTCAGCACGGGACTCCAGTCATCGCGAAGGCTGAACATATTGCATTGGCAGAGATTGCGAGCAGTAGGTAAAAGTGAACATATTGCATTAATTGACAGAGATTGCGAGCAGTAGGTAAAAGTGAACACGTTGCATTGACAGAGATTGCGGGCAGTAGGTAAAAGTGAACACATTGCATTGACAGAGATTGCGGGCAGTAGGTAAAAGTGAACACATTGCATTGACAGAGATTGCGGGCAGTAGGTAAAAGTGAACACATTGCATTGACAGAGATTGCGGGCAGTAGGTAAAAGTGAACACATTGCATTGACAGAGATTGCGGGGCAGTAGGTAAAACTGAACACATTGCATTGACAGAGATTGCGAGCAGTAGGTAAAACTGAACACACATTGCATTGGCAGAGATTGCGGG
This sequence comes from Ephydatia muelleri, assembly GCA_013339895.1. Taxonomy (NCBI): domain Eukaryota; kingdom Metazoa; phylum Porifera; class Demospongiae; order Spongillida; family Spongillidae; genus Ephydatia; species Ephydatia muelleri. The sequence goes on from JABACO010000003.1 coordinate 2,561,127, forward strand.
CAGTAGGTTAGACTCACGCTAGTAGCGATGCGTGCGTGACCTGGGCGTGATAATACGCCACGCTAAGGTTTACTTCCGAGCGTTATTGAGTTTAGTTGTAGGATTCTGTCAGAACGTAGGATTCTGTCAGAACCCGCTGTAGCACCACTGAACGTTGTTTTCTAATGCTTTCTGCACCGCCCAATCAAATCAGTTCGTTAAGAGTAATTTACTACTAGATGTAATTAATATATATATTTTTGCACTGCAGGTCGATTCAACCAAATGTAATGCAACCAGCTGTACAGGCATCGTCAAGTAACTCTTTGTTTGAGCGCGTCATCCATTACGATTCGCCTCAACCGTCGCCAGCAATCGCTCCAAGGCGCATGCGCTTCCGTTCGTCCGTCGCCCCTTCGCCTCCTACGTCACATAAATCCGAATCTACGGAAAGATTACAGCAGCAACACGGAAACGACGACATCAGGGAAACCACAGTCGCAACGTCGTTGGCCATCGCTCCCGCAGGTCGACCCTATACTTCCTCGAAAAAAATTAACGAGGTATAATAGGCGTGTGGCCGGTGAGGAACTGAACACCATGAATATAATGCTTTCTTACAGGACAAATACAAACTCCTGGAAGAGAAGGAAGAACAGGAAATATCGAAGCGGCGAAGAGTGAGCTATCGCGCATGCGCAAAATAATAGTTCGAATAATGCGCAGTTGTAATTAGTTACACCAGTTTTGGAAAAGAGGCTGGGAGCATGATGGTGGCGAGTAGTAGAAAATTTTTCTGGCTGTATAATCCCTTACCCTCTGCCAAATTATGATGCCGCTTAAAAAGCACAACAAAAAACAAATAACAAATTTTTGTGATGTTCATTCTGTTTAACCCCTTCACCACCAGGAGACATTGGAACGCTTTCTGTTGCGTTCGAGTCAGGAAAAGGTGCCCGCCTCAAGGAGGTCAAGGACGAGGCACACTGAATCCAGACCCTCGACCTTTAACAACAGCGGTCAAGTGCCCAGCCAGCAAGTCCCAGAAAGCAGGGTGTCCCAGCGAAGGAAGAAGGTGGAGCCTGAGGTGAGTGCACCAGAGGGAATGGTCTGATGAAATCAGCTCGTGTGTCCTAGGTGGAGGCAGCAATGGGTGATGCAGAGGCTTCTACTCCAACAGCCGTCACTCCCCCTGTCTTGGATGACCTTCCTGCGAGCCCTAGGCCTGGGACCAAGTTAGTTTGCTGTGTCGTCATTCCTTCGCTCTCTCCCTCCATTTTTGGTTTCGTTCATTTAATTCTGGGATGTGGGGAGGTGTGTCTGTATGTGGGCAGGTGGGTGTGGGTAGTGTGGGGAGGTGTGTGTATGTGGGCAGGTGGATGTGGGAAGGTAGATGTGGGAAGGTGGATGTTAAGTGGAACGTTTGGGAGTGAGGGGGGAGGTTGTGGAGATGCAAGGAAGTTGTATTGGAGAAGGGTGTTTGGGAGCGTGGTTAATGCCAATCAAAGCAGAGAACGTGTGTTCTTTGCAGGAAGCGACGCCTTCGCAGGAAGTTGAATCAGGTTGGCCACATCGACACAGATGGCTACGACTCCACAGACAGGCCCCAGCGTAGGGCAGCACCTCTGTCAAGGCAGAACCATGTAAGTGGACAAAGAACTTTTTTTTTTTTTTTTGTCTCATTGGTTTTTGACATGTGGTCCTTCTCTCGTTATAACAGTCCCGCAAGTCCAAGCTGAAGACAACGAGCAGAGTGATGTCGAGGGGGAAACCCTTGGAGGCACGCCAGAGGGACCTGGCATGGGTGGACATGGGAGGAGGCGGGGTCCAGCTGATGAGGGTCCAGCCACTCCAGGTGAGGAGGTGGTACTGGGGAGGAGGTACTGGGGAGGAGACCTTTATGTGGGATTGTTATTTTTATTATCATCAATTGCAATGTATCCTGACAAACAATTCTGATTGGTGAGGATAGTTTCAATTAGAAGAAAATGTTTTGGTGTTGTGAGAATGGCCATCAATGGCTTTGTACCATTGGTCTGGGGTGGGGCCAGTGACTTAACTCTCCTCTCTCCCTGGGATGGGGGCCAATGTACTTTAACCTCCTCTCTCCCTGGGGTGGGGCCAGTGTACTTAACCTCCTCTCTCCCTGGGATGGGGGCCAATGTACTTAACCTCCTATCTCCCTGGGATGGGGGCCAGTGTACTTAACCTCCTATCTCCCTGGGATGGGGGCCAGTGTACTTACCTCCTCTCTCCCTGGGATGGAGGCCAATGTACTTAACCTCCTCCTCCTCCCTGGGATGGGGGGCCAGTGTACTTAACCTCCTCTCTCCCTGGGATGGGGGGCCAATGTACTTAACCTCCTCTCTCCCTGGGATGGGGGCCAATGTACCTCCTCTCTCTCTGGGATGGGGGCCAGTGTACCTCCTCTCTCCCTGGGATGGGGGCCAGTGTACTTAACCTCCTCTCTCCCTGGGATGGGGGCCAGTGTACCTCCTATCTCCCTGGGATGGGGGCCAGTGTACTTAACCTCCTCTTCTCCCTGGGATGGGGGCCAGTGTACTTAACCTCCTCTCTCCCTGGGATGGGGACCAATGTACTTAACCTCCTCTTCCCTGGGGGGGGGCCAGTGTACTTAACCTCCTCTCTCCCTGGGATGGGGGCCAGTGTACCTCCTCTCTCCCTGGGATGGGGGCCAATGTACCTCCTCTCTCCCCTGGGATGGGGGCCAGTGTACTTAACCTCTCTCTCCCTGGGATGGGGCCAATGTACTTAACCTCCTCTCTCCTGGGATGGGGGCCAGTGTACTTAACCTCCTCTCTCCCTGGGATGGGGGCCAGTGTACTTAACCTCCTCTCTCCCTGGATGGGGGCCAGTGTACTTAACCTCTCTCTCCCTGGGATGGGGGCCTATGTACTTAACCTCCTCTCTCTGGGATGGGGGCCAGTGTACTTAACCTCCTCTCTCCTTTCAGCACATCTTCCCTGGTCACCCTCAGCTGGTCTCAGTCCAGCCTCGTGTCCCCAGGCCCACTCTGGAGAGACTTCCCGTCCTGCCCACGCATAGTGACAGCTACAACCAGCAACAGTTTGAACAGGTGCGCCAGATCCACAGAGAGATGGAGAGGATAGAGCAGTCTGAAGAAGCCCCCTGCATGACCAACCACACCCCAGATGCCACGCCCCACCAGATGAGCGGGTCCCAACAGCATACTCTAAACCACGCCCCCTCTACGGGGGAGGGGCATAAAATCGAGGAGAGGTCGGGAGCCACACCTCCCGGCTCAACAGGCATGCCCAATTTGGACAGCTCCAATTCCACCCAAGAGCTCCTTCAGCAAGCCTTCACCCCCATCAGCCAGCCTCCAATTAGAGACCACTTCATGGTGTCAGAGGCAACTCCGGTCCCCATCCCGATGTATTACGGAAACGCTACCCCCGACAGGTAGAACTGCACCCCCCTCAGTTTCCCCCCATTGTATTTGGACCACTCTCCAGGCATTATCCTCTTCCCCATCCCTTCCTTTCTTACAGTGGCGTGGCATCCACAGCCCATGTACATGTCAGCACAACCATACCCTGGTCCTTCATACCCTGCTCCTTCCTACCCAATGATGCCCACCTTCATGCATAGCCAGGTGATGGCAAAACAGACAAAATCTACAGACAATTAAGAGCTTTTCTTCTCTCCCTCCTCTTCATCTTTCTCTCCTCCCACCTACCTTCTTTCCATCCACCATTCTCTCCTCTCCTCTCCCACCTTCCTTCCCTCTCCCACCTTCCCTCCCCCCTCCCTCTCCCCACCTTCCATCCCCTCCCTCTCCCCACCTTCCCTCCCCTCCCTCTCCCCACCTTCCCTCCCCTCCCTCTCCCCACCTTCCCTCCCCTCCCTCTCCCCACTTCCCTCCCCTCCCTCTCCCCACCTTCCCTCCCCTCCCTCCCCCCTCTCCCCACCTTCCCCCTCCCTCTCCCCACCTTCCCTTTCACCCCCACAGCAGGGCCAACTGATGTGGGGGCCAGATCATCCCAATGGTTACTCATACACGCTCCCCTCACAGGTAAAGAGCTGAGACTTCGCAAATGTGCTTAAAAAAAAAAAAAGCTCCACCACAAAACCTTACCCACATATGGTGTGCATTCTTCTTAGGTCATTGCAGCCTCGCCACACCCCGATTACAGCTATGAAGCGTGGCCGAGAGGATCAATGCGCTACACACCCATCCACGCAACACCATTGGGCCAAACATACAAGCCAAGCGAATATTTTTAAATTTCATGTTCGGAGTTTATGTATGAAAAAGTTTGTCAGACAGTTAAAAAATATAATATTAAAAAAGTGAATGTTTCTAAACAATTTTGATTACTGTGGAAGATTTAGTGCACTTGCCAGTTGTTGTAAAGTGACCTGTAGCTGTTGTTCATCCACTGGCAGCTGCTTCATTGCCGCCAGCTGTTGCTATTGGGGAATAAAGCTACATCAATCAACCAAGGCAAATTGCAATGCAGATATCTCTGATCATGTGTGTGGGTGTGTAGAGGTGGAGGTGTGTAGAGGTGTGTATGTGTGTGGTTGTGTAGAGGTGTGTATGTGTACGTGTGCGCATTGTGTATGTGCATGTGTGTGTGTTGTACATATGTGTGTTGTGTGTTATGTGTGTGTTGTGTAGAGATGTGTTGTGTAGAGGTGTGTGGAATGCAAACACTGGATTTGGTGCATGAATGACAATGGTATCCATAGCCACAAACACAAAAACAGGAACCACACAAACACAAACACACTCAAATACACTCTCAAAAACACTCAATCATACACCCACATACTCACACACACACACTCTCAAACACATCAGACACTCATACACACCCCACTCACATACACACACACACACACCACACACACACACACACACACACACACACACACACACACACACACACACACACACACACACACACACACACACACACACACACCATGTATTTCAATGACTGTATGAGATCCCCCCTCCGTTGCTCAATGATCTCCTCCTCATGACTGGTGCTGGCCTCAACCACCGACGTGCTCTCAGTACTCTGTGGCCATGACGTCAGGTAGGTGATCTGCTCAACTAGTGCCCCTTCATCAGGACCTGCTGCCACCTGCTGAGCAGGCATACCGTTGCTATCCTCCACGAACTCTGAAGGGTACGACACTAGAAAACAAAAAAAATGATACAGTTTCAAGTGTACTATTGGAACAACTCCATATTTGTAGCCTTTTTTAGTGCGGCCTATTACCTTGTTCCAATTGGAGCCCATTTATTATCCCGTTATCGGTCTTGGGAACGAGACAGAAGTCCTATAAACGAACTAAGGTGGCATCATAGCAAGAAGCCACTGTTTTTAACACACTGTGCTGTGAAGACGGTCCCACCAGTTCCCGTACTCTGCCTTTAACACCTGTTGCCTGCGATGGATTTCTGACGGATGGAAGGGAATCGGGTAGAGTGATATCACTTATGGTAAATAACCTAAACAGAACCTTCTAGCACGGCAGGAGGCACTAATCCCAAAGCGGCCATAAACTCGACCTTCTGTTCAATAGTGCGCGTCAATTAGAGTACAAATGTACTGATTTTTGCCGCCAACCTGCTGTTCCTGGGTAAGCACTCTCGGTCGGTCGTCGTAGTCTTCGTCGCTGTCTTCAGGTTGGAGGTCCGCCAACGATTCGTCGTGTGCAACTAGTTCGTTATCTTCGCTTCGGTGCTGATGCGTGGACGACGGGCTGTGCAACGGAACAACGAAGACGCCACTCCTAACGGGAGGCACAACGCTAAGCCTAGGTTCAAGTGTAAGCGGGTACTCGGAAGATTCCATTAAGCTCTCTTCGTCCATAATGGTACAATTACTCGTGCGCAGTACCGTTGTCATGGTAAACCAGAAAACATACAAAAATGATGGTAAGCGAGCTCGCCGATCGGCACTTTCCCAGCTTGCGTTGTACAGTTCCGCAGCACACGCACGGAGAAAGACGATTCGGGTTCGGACTGGGATGATGAGACCTCGGAAGTGGCTCCGGTAACGAAAGCACCATCCACACCAGGTAAGTCGTCACTGGTGTTGAAACCTAATACAATTTCACTGGCTACCAGCGGGGACAGACAGAAGCCAACTTGCAGCTCCTACGCAACACGTAAAGAAGCCAGCGTCTATGCAGAACGATACCTCAACCGTCATTCAACCGCCGCGCAAAGCCAGCGCTGAAATCGAGTTCACAAACATCGAGCAAGATGAATTACACTCGCGTGACAGGGATACACCTTTTGCCGCAGCGAAACCCAACTATCGCATTGCAAAGGATGAGTTCACCCAAACTGAACAAAGACGTGTTGCTGAACCTGCACCCAACGACCGCACCCCCGAGGCAACCAACACTAGAGACACTGAGTTGCTGGACACCCAGTTAGCACTAACAAGGTATAGCAGTTCACAAGCTCTCTGTTGTTGATCACTTAGCACCCCAGCAGATCGTCATCAGGGTTCAGTTTCATCACAGTGGGTGAAGACAACGCACGGCAGTTGGTCCTCGACCACCATGCTGTTGAATCAGTTATGGGAAAGATTGCAACACGGTTAGACATAGGGCTATCCCACACAAACACAACATACACCTCTATGGATGGCAATAAATGATGTGGGGTGTTCAATATGTGGTCCTTGGGGGGGAGGGGTTATAGGTTTGTTGTCATGGTTCTCATTCCGTATATGGGCTGCACGCTCTTTTAGTGTTTTTTTTTTAATTCAGGTCTGAGCAGAAGTATCGTCGCTGTGCAGCGGAGGTGTTCTCCACCCTTCGCATCGTGTCCGACTGCCTCATTGTGTTCCTACTCGAGTGCGTCTTCTACGCAGCTCACCACCTCTGCTACAAGCTCGTCTGCGGCATGGCAGCCATGTTGGCCGACGCCACATGTAAGCCTGGCATCCCTGCCTGCTTCAATTCCGCCCTCTGGCCCCTCTACATGCTGGCCTGGAAGATGAACAGGGCCACCAAGTTCTGTCTTGGCCCGTGCATCGATCTGCTGGGTGCTGTAGCCACGCACTGCGCAACAGTGGCCCGGGCGTGCCGATTGGTCCAGGTTGACACACACCACAAGACCGAACAAGTATAGAATTCAAGATATTTACAAGCAATACATCATGTTTGTATTAATTTTTTTTGGGTCCGCTTTTTAAAAATGTAAATACTCAACACAGATTTTTGTTAGGAAGATTGTTTTATTGTTGAATGAAGAGTTGTTGCGATGTCTCCTGTCTTCACACGAATCAGGTAAGTTGCAGGTGTTGGATTTTCTGGAGATTTACTTGTCAGAGGAGGGTTGGGCACACACACCAGGAAGACATTGTTTCCTTTGACAGTTAGTGGCATCTGTGCCGTCACGCGGACGTTCAACAGCACCTTGGCCAGGGTGGTCTCGTTACGCATCAGCAGCTGAACCCCTGAGCCAGTGGTCTTACACACCAGTAGGTTACCAGTCCCCAGCTCTATGTACTCCTCCCCTTTTTTGTAGAAGAGCTTGGCTCGTGTCTTCATCAAGGCGTTCTTCTCGATTTCGTCATCTACGGTGGACTTGCGCTTAGGTTTCTCTTCCTCCTGCGGCTCGTCATCATCTTCTCCACCATCGCAGTCCTCGTCACCTCCTTTCTTCTCCATAGCCTCCACCTTCAGTTCTTCCTTCCTCTCCACTTTTATCTCTGCCTTCACATCTAGTTTTCTTTCCGGCAGCACAGCTGCCCCAGGCTTTGTCTCTTCCTTACTAGCTACTTTCTCTTTTGTGCCTTGTGCACTCCAGCCACCCGTTGCTGATGTTTTTTCAATGGCGGAGAGATGGCCCGTTGATGAGGCCGGTTTCTCAATGGCGGCAAGATGTTTCTCGTAGTCCTTGAATACAGGAGTTAAGTCCACAAACGAGTTGTCGGCCACGTGCTTCGTAATCCAAGCGCAGAAGCTCGTGTTCAGTGCGCTGAGCTGCTCGAGATAGCGAGCGTCTTCGTTCTTGTTGCTAGCTGGCTCCGTGGTGACGAACTTCGGCGGAGGAGGTGGTGGTGCTTGGCTACCAAGCAGTCTAATGCCGCTGAAAATGCCTGTACTCGCTTTCTCCTTTTGATAGCATACACAAAGACACACATAAGAAAAGAGCAGGTGGGGAAAGAAGATACATGCACAGCGTACATGCAGTTACAAAATGGCGACAAGTAACCTCCGAATTCAACCTACAGCCCCGCTTTCTGCTGAAGTATGTCTGCGCGCCGTCTTGATCCTGCAGAACAAAAAAAAAAAAAAAAAAAAAAAGCTGTTCATTTTTTCCAGGCTTCACTGGTCAGACTCACTTACAACCGCTGTTGCAAACGATCACTACTTGCTAGGCTGAACTGTCCCGGACCACCCTGGGCGGCCGAATGGAACACGTGAAGACGATTTTATTTAGGTACACATTTGCAGGTGTACCTCTTCCCCATCGTCTTCATCTTCTTCATAGCCGATGCTATCAGCTGTTATTTGTACCTCAGCTGCGCGCTTCGACATGTTTTCACACGCATGCGCGTTCCGATCACAAACATATTATTTATGCGTCACTTGCAGAAGCTGCCGGCAAAAGTTAATACGCTCAAATAATATTGCACAGTTTTATCTGAATAACACAACAAAAAAAAAAGAAAAGAAAAAAACAAATTTGCTGATAAATGAGTATACGTTAATATGTGCTTCTTTTGTCCGAAGACGCATCAAGGCTTGAGGTGGCCACGTTGGGTTAGCCCCTCGAATCTCTTGAATGTGTAGTTCTGAAACACCCAGTCCTTCTGCGCGTCACCTTCCTCACTGAATGCTGCACGAAGACAAGGCACGTTTGGTGAGGATCGAAAGGAAGGGAGGAAGGGGAGGGAGGGGGACAAAACCTACACTTCTTCTGCTCGTCAAGCATTTCAAAGTCATCAAAGTTTGAAGTGTCTCCCATGTGCTTGACGTGAACAGGAATGGCTGCTGGTCGATCTCTAAAGGGAATGAAGGAGACAACTCTTTCAAACTTGCCGCTATCCCTATCGTCTTCCAGCTCACCCACCCCTCCTCCCATCTCCTTCACACCCAACGTCCCTCCTCCCATCTCCTTCACACCACCCGTCTTCACCATCTCCTAACAACAACCCTCCCTCATCCCATATCTTTCACAACCACCCCCTCCAATCTCTTTCACTACCCCTCCCTCCCATCTCCTTCACATTACACCCTCCTCCTCCCATCTCCTTCACAACCCCCCATTGCCCTTCACACCCCCTCCTCCAGCTCCTTTCACAACTCCCTCCTCCCTCTCCTTCACACCCTCCCTCCTCCCCTCTCCTGCCACACACGACCTCCCTCCTCCATCTCCTGCACACCCTCCCTCCTCCCATCTCCATTCACACCCTCCCCCAAAACCTCCCTCCTCCATCTCCTTCACACCTCCCTCCTCCACTCCTTCACACCCCCCTCCTCCCCCATCGTCCTCACCAATCTCTCACACCCTCCCTCCTCCCATCTCCTTCACACCCTCCCTCCTCCCATCTCCTTCACACCCTCCCTCCTCCCATCTCCTTCACACCCTCCCTCCTCCCATCTCCTTCACACCCTCCCTCCTCCCATCTCCTTCACACCCTCCCTCCTCCCATCTCCTTCACACCCACCGAATATGTTCCCAGTCAGTGGCCTTGAAGAAGGGCTGGGCTTGGATCTCCTGCACACTCTGCCCTAGACGCTCCTTAGCATCACACAAGAACCTGTGGGTCATCAGAGATGCTCGTGCATGAGGGGAGTGGCTTGTGCATGAGGGAGTGGCTCGTGCAGAGGGAGTGGCTTGTGTACCTCCTTATGAGGTTTTCAGCATCTGCAGACACAGGAGGTAGTTCCGGAGAGAACACGAGATGTTGTTTCCAGTTCATGATTTTGCGATATGTATCTGTGTGTGTGTGTGTGTACATGTGTGTGTGCATGTGTGTGTGAGAGGAGAGAGGTGGGTGAGGGGAGAGAGTGGGATGAGGGGACAAGAGGGAGTGGCAGGGATAAGGGGTGGGCTTACCCTGTGGTTTCTCAGAACAAAATGGAGGAAAGCCTGGATGTAGGAGAACAGTATAACTGCCTCCCCAGTTGCCGTTGGTAACTTACCTATAACAATCTCATACATAATAAACCCCTAATGACCAGTAGTCGACAACACGTGTGTATCCTTGTTGCATGAACACTTCTGGAGCTATGTAGTCCGGAGGTGGCCGACTGGGGAGTAAACGTGGGAAGAGGAAGGACTCATGGAATGAGGGTGAAGTAAGGGAAGGAGGAGGAGGGGTGAGGGGGAGGAGGGGAGGAGGAGTGGTTGAGGTGAGGAGGGGAGGAGGAGGTGGGTGAGGAGGAGGGGGGGAGGAGGTGGTGAGGGAGGAGGAGGTGGGTGAGGGAGGAGGAGGTGGGTGAGGGGAGGAGGAGGTGGGTGAGGGGAGGAGGAGGTGGGTGGGGGAGAGGATGAGGAGGTGGTGAGGGAGGAGGTGGGTGAGGGGAGGAGGAGGTGGGTGAGGGGAGGAGGAGGTGGGTGAGGGAGGAGGAGGGGGGTGAGGGGAGGAGGAGGTGGGTGAGGGAGAGGAGGAGGTGGGTGAGGGGAGGAGGAGTGGGTGTTGCGGGGGAGGAGGGGGGAGGGGAGGAGGAGGTGGGTGAGGGGAGGAGGAGGTGGGTGAGGGGCGGAGAGGTGGGCGAGGGGAGGAGGGTAAGAGGAGGAGGGTGAGGAGAGGGAGGAGAAGAGAAGAGAGGAGAGACAGAGGCGAGGGAAGGGGTGATTAGGAGCATGAACAGAGGAGTGGACAACAAAAGGAAGTGGCCTGGGCACTCACCCTGTCACGTCTTGTCTTCTTCCAGGTCTGGGCAAACCTTCGAGTCTCTTGTGGATCAGCTAGAGAGAAGGAAGGAGGAGGAGGGTAGGAAGGGGAGAAGGAGAGGAGGAGAGGAAGGGAGAAAGGCATGTGTGTGTACATTTGTTTATGTGTAAACATATACATATGTGTGTGTGAGCATATTCCATTTCCCCAACTTCCTCCACATCTCCTCTCCCCACATGCTAATATTCACATTTGTTAATACTAAATTGCAGTATACCTCAGTATACTCTGATGGACCCATTTTACAACCTGCAAGTGGCACTGCGTAGGTGCCGTGAAGTTGTCTAGTGTATTGCTGTATGCATACTACAATGCAGTATATCTCAGTAGACCTAAGTATTCTTCAGTATACCTCAGTATACTTCAGTCACGACTGTGCACGTACTTATGTCCACGCTGCTCAGGTCTCGATAGAACTCTGTCCGGTGTGCCCTCTTGAGTCCAGTACACAACCCAAAGTCGCTCAGCTTGATGTGACCCTGCAGAGTTGGCAAATTGCTTCCCAATAAAGCACACCCCCACTCTCCTCTCCTCTCCACCTGGTAGCACACCCCCACTCTCCTCTCCTCCCCACCTGGTCACCTACCCTAGCACACCCCCACCCTCTCCTCCCCACCTGGTCACCTACCCTAGCATCCAGCAGGAGATTGTCAGGCTTGATGTCTCTGTGAATGAACTGTGAACGCAAGACGCACAAATCAAATAACCACTTTCAGTGAGCTGCCCTTATAATAAATAAACACACATCTGTTGTCAAGCAACCTCTTTGTCAGGCCTATCTGGTGATGCCAATGAAAAGAATCATGCCTAAATGGTTGAGACACGCCCACCACGCCCCGCCCACAGTTGCTGTCGCGACGACTCCACCCTGCCCCACCCAATTGCTATGTTGCTGTCAAAAGACATCTGCCCTGACTCCCAAAACAAATGGACCACTACACGCACCCCAAGTTCGTGAATGGAGTCTATAGCCAGCACGGCTTCCGTCATGTAGAAGCGTGTGACATCTTCTGAGAGTATGTCCTTCTTCATCAGCAGTGTCATCATGTCCCCTGCATGTGTGTGTGTTGTGTGGTGTGTGTGTGTGTGTGTGTGTGTGTGTGTGTGAAGGTGAAGGTGTGGTAATGGTGATGATAGAATGAGAGATGACATCATGCAAGACATTATCTCATTCTTACTACAGTAAGAGTTTGTTTTGGGAAGATTTGATAAAGCACATCTAGTGTGTGCATTACAATAGAGAAAGAAGAGACCAGATATACCACACAGATAATGCACACACACACACACACACAGCTCAATAGAGGCAAGAAATGTACACCTTCACCCAACAAGTGATTGAGAGAGAGAGAGAGAGAGAGAGAGGGAGAGAGAGAGAGGGAGAGAGAGAGAGGAGAGAGAGGGAAGAGAGAAAGAGAGAGAGAGGGAGAGGGAGAGAGAGAGGGAGAGAGAGGGGGAGAGAGAGAGAGGTGAGAGAGAGAGAGAGGGAGAGAGAGAGAGAGAGAGAGAGAGAGAGACAACACGTGTGGTGCGGAGGTGAAAAGGAGTCAAACGTGGAGCGGAATCGTATGGGGGTGGGGTGGCGGGAGTGGAGAGGGAGGGGGAACCCTAACACTACATCTCTTAACACACATTACCTCCAGGGAGGAATTCCATGATCAAGTAGAGGTTAATGGCATCTTGGAACGAGTAGTACATCTTCACGACCCAAGGGTTGTCAGCCTCCACCAAGATATCCCTCTCAGCCTTGGCGTGGGCAATCTGGTCAAGTCAGGGAAGGACTGGTGACACCATCATGTGCTTGTTGTATATGCTGGTGTTTTGGGGGTGCATGGGTGTTTGGGTACTGGTGTGGGTTGGCATGGGTACTGGTGTGGGTAGGCATGGGTACTGGTGTGGGTAGGCATGGTTACTGGTGTGGGTAGGCATGGGTACTGGTGTGGGTAGGCATGGTTACTGGTGCGGGTAGGCTGGGTACTGGTGTGGGTTGGCATGGGTACTGGTGTGGGTAGGCATGGGTACTGGTGTGGGTAGGCATGGGTACTGGTGTGGGTAGGCATGCCTTCAATACGCGCATTCTGTGTGCATGTGCACGTGTGCGTTGTGTCCATGTACGCGTCTGCTCATGCGATGCCCCCTGAAAGCATTAGTCTATGGGAGTCGCTATTTGTACAGGTGAGTGCTGCGCGTCTCGCGCATGTATGCGTCTACCTGATGTGTGTGGCGTGTGTCTGCATACTTCTACACCCCAAGTATGCACACACCCTAACAATCTTATTGAAATTGCCTAAACCCCCTCAACCTAGATAACAAGGATGACTGACCCAACAGGCTAGAAGACCTGACAGGGGTTGGAGGGTAGGGGGGGGGGAGCAAAGTGAGCTCTGAAAACTCCCTAACCTGCTCCTTCTCCAGCATGTCGGACTTGCGCAGGATCTTCATGGCGTACACATGCCCTGTGTCGATCTTCTGTACCAGGGCCACCTCCCCAAAGGCACCCCTGCCGATGATCTTGAGGATCTTGAAGTCCTTCTTGCCAAGCCTGGACCTCCTCAGACGAAGGAACTGCGTCTCCTTCTCGGCATGTTGCTTCCTACGCTCCTCCCGCTAGTGAGGGGTGGGTGGGGGGGGGGGGGGGGTGAAGAGATGGTGAGTGGTGAAAGAAGGGAGGAACGATAGACGGTGGGACATTGGGGTGGTGAGGGAAATACCGAAATGTGAGATAGTGCGTTGGGTAGAGTATGCGATAAAGGAAGGGGGGGAAATAAAGAAACGAGTAAACGAGGATGCCGTGTAAAAAAAAAAAGTTTAAGTACGCTCAATAGGAATTTTTTTTAGGTTCTCAACCTCTTCGCTGGAGAGACCCATATCTTCCATCGACTGCTCCAGTTTCTTCCATCTGTTCGTTCTATCCCTGTCTTGTACGAGAAGGTTTTCGTAGAAATTGTCTATCGTCACTTTCGCCCTTCTCGCGTTCTCTACGGTAAGCGGCGAGAATGGTACATCGACTGCAGCCATCCTTTTCCAACAAAGCACTGCAATACCAAGTTTCTGAAGTGTTCTTTGGTACCTATAGGCCTATTACATGTACCGGCATTACGTAAATCTCAACATATGCCACGCCCACATAATCCACGAGCACGTGCGCTTGTCTTTGAATACCTATCCGGCATTTTGGACCATTGGTGATAGGATACCGGATGCGTTCCCCCCCCCCCCCCCCCCCCCCCCCCCCCCCCCCCCCCCTCAAATCTTGGGCTATCGTATCATAGTAATTTAAAAAGTACATGGGGTCAAAAGGGACCTATAAAATTTCCAGTGCATGGAAATGTAACGCTTTCCGCGTTAAAATGTATGGCTAATTAAAAATTCAGCACCTTACAACTCCGTGACAGATACTCCGATTCTCAGTGCGTAAGAAGCAATGAGTAGAGACATTTCAATTAAAAAACATGCCACATATGCTGCGTGGTACAAACGGCAAATAAACATCATTTAACAATAATCAATAATAATTAAAACACAGAAATACGCAGACATTAACTGTTAAAAGTACGTGCTTCTTTTAAGTTTCTCTTGTTAGGTGAATGAATTCTGCGTCCTATATAACATTGGATGACCTTCCGTTGATATAAAATACATAGTTGAACCTTCGGAAGGCGTCGGGTGGTGACTAGTTGAGTCATTCCAGAGCTATCCCTTGGTCTCAACCATCCTATGCGACTATTTGTCTTAAAAGGTACGCTCGTGTAGCTTGGTCTACGCTACTTCTCATTGTGTAATTCGTTTTTAGCTGCGTAATGCTCGCTGTCTATTTGATGAGGCGTGTCTTTGTATTGGTAGCGGAAAATGTATGTCTAGCAGTAGGTTGATAGGTGTTAATTTCTGCTTAGAGAATGGTTTTCAAGGGAAAAGGATTTAGTAGCCATCCTGGTCTCGAAAGAGCCCAAATGTTCAAGCCCACGTCGATGTGGATTGTGCTCTTATCAGAAAAGTGTTGATGAACAGCTCACTGTGTCCATACCACTGGATATAGTCAAGTTGAAGATGATGAATGCAGACTGGATGAATGTGACAACCTCGCTTGCAAGACACGGGTACTGCAATAAACTTGTGCCATGCCACGCCTACTTCCGGTATGCTTCCGCTGTATCGAGGAGTGAGGTGTTAATTGGCCAGGCTTCCAATTTCTCTCTATGACACTATTAAAGACAGCCTCCCTTCCCATGATGACCCTTGCCACCGACCTCACCAGTGACGTGTTGAGGCGGCCGTAGATTTCAGCCAGCATTTTGGGCCTGGCTGATAGCAAGCAGAGAAACAAGTCGGGAGAAAACACCCTGAGCCTCCTTCCCCCAGTTGCCATAAGTTTATACAGCTAAGAGGATACACATCCATCCCACCTGGTGTCATTAGCGGCTGCTGCCTCCACGGATGCACTGGCATTGTTCAGAGATACAGGGGTAAGGGGTGAAGTGACTGTAACGTCAAAGGCTGCTGGTTTTCCCCTGTCCCATCCCTGAACAAGGATGTCCGCAGGACGAGAGTTGATATGGTCCCTAGCTAAGTCATACCCCACTTCGACCCTCACAGAAAGATGTGCCCGACGACAAAGTTGGCAAAAATGTCCATTACATGTATATTATCTTCCACAAATTTTTGTGATTGACTACGGCCATGGTTCCAAGTTTTTTTTGTTGTAGCTAGTAACTGTTCATTAGAGGGATTCCTTCACAATATTATGTGACGTAAGCTTAAACGTTCGTGATTTGCAAATCACGCGACCTCGAGATATTAGTGTCATCAATGTCTGCTATTGAGGGAGAGTATATCGTTGTCCTGAAGGACACTCTCACGTCTCAGGAAGGTGAGTTCTGCCAGACGAAGGTCCGCGCTTTCACAGTAAATTGTACCTGCCGCCCATACGATCGACTAGTAAGTGACCATATCGCTTGGGCGAGGCAACAGGTCGCGCAAAGCGGACATGGTTCGACCATAATGGATGTTTTCAGCATGGGCACTTTTAATGGATATTCAGCCAAACTCGCTCCTCAGTAAGCCAAAGCTAATTAGGCTGAATTCACGTGACGTCCTCTCCAGCCTTCTAGCACAGCTTGAAAGGTCGTCCGCCATTGCATACGTGGAGAAGAACCAGGAAGTGAGCATAAATGATTAGCATAACTGATTACGTGTGGACAAATTAATGTTCAGACATATGAAATGCCATTGTTACTAAGGTATTTATTACAACTGTACCGTATATTGGTTTGGATGCATGCGTTGACTCGAAGCATACACTTAGTCGCGTGTTCAGACCCAGCAAACGGATTACATCACCGCTGAGTATCTCTCGGCATGCCAATTGAATATCAATTTACAAGAAGCCAGGTGCGGTAAAGTTACGACGGTGCGATATGATCAGCTTTGAGACGGTGAACATCCAGAGAAGGATATTGCACCAGAGATAATATATATACTATCTCTGATTGCACTGGCTCCTCTCCAGTGAACGTTGCTGAGGCGCGCTTAATGCTGCACGATGGAGATGCGTACGTACGGGTGCTTGATAAACGCTTCAAGAGCAGGCGCTAGATCCGGCGGCTGCAGCATCCGCTGCTGTGGGGTAGGTTTGGGTACGAGGCTAATTTACGGTCTCCTTGGAGGTACACAAAAAAAACAACGGTCCTCTCGGTAGTGTTGATTAATTCTTATTGCTCATTCATCGATATCACCTATGACACCACGCCCACGCAGCCTCCCCCTACTTTCCTACGAAATGGTCTCTAACGGCACGCTCTTCTCCTCGGGTGGAAGTGACGAAAAGTGAGTTTGACTCGTTTGTTAGGAACAATCCTAGTGTTTACAGTGTTTATTGCATGCAGGACGGTATATCGGCTCACACACCTGCAACGCAGAGACTCGGTAGCTGAGTGACGAAAGTCGTCAGCAGCTACCGACCGGGGCCGTAGGGAGGAAAGAAACGGGTCCGGCCACATGGCCCCACTCTTTTACAGTGTTAGCAATTACAAAGATATAATAGAGAGGGAATGGAACGTGTCCCATAGACCTCTGTACTTGGCGTGCGCGGGCACTCTATATGTGCTGGAAGGGGTGGATTCTGGAAGTAAGGGATAGAAAATCTTATTCTGTTCATCTTCTTCAGTACTTCAGTACTTTTGTTATGTTTGGGTAGCAGGCGATGCGTCTGAAGTACGGCTCGTCGTTAAACAAGCCCTCGTAAAGACCTCTTTGGGCGTGCATACGTCTTTGTGGGGAGACTGCCTGCCACTCATAAACGCAGCGGTTATTCTGCCTTTAAAAAGCTTGTATTGTACGTATTCCCTCTATATGTGGTCTCTGGTTATTAGAGCCTACATTACGCAGAATTGTTTATCGATTTTCACCGTACATGGTAATATTTGAGTGAAAACCTTTCCAGAGGGGAGGGCGGGGCGGTAGTCTCGTGCCCAGACCCAATGCATCGCAGCTGCGGGTGGATTACATCACCGCTACGCTTTCATTGGGTCTGGGCACGAGACTGGTGTGTGTGTGTGTGTGTGTGTGTGTGTGTGTGGTGTGGGGGGGGGGGGGGGGGGGGCGGCTCCCCTGTTACAAAAGTGATAACCAAAAAAGAAATAAATAAAAAACATCTGATCGGTTTAAACATCGATCAACTTTTCTCTGTGGTAGCACCGTAGCATACATGCATACATGCATAACCATATTTGATGCAATAAAACAGATCATGGTAGCTGTCGTTGAGAACCACATTTTGGGTTGAAAGTCTGATCGTTTAAAAGAATATTCTTGCAATTGTTGTCAAATTCACACACTGAAAAAGAAATCGTACTGTGGGTCGTAACTTGACAGTGACGCATAGCGCAATAATTAATTTACCCTCATAAAGTTTTGGCTATTAAACCGGTCCGGCTGTAGCCTGACAGTCACCGATTTCAGTCTTCAAAGAATTACCAACGATTGTTGCAATGCCAACTAGTTTTAACTATTACGATAAAAATAACTGAATTAAGTGCATAAGAAAGGTCAGGTGGTCGGCCATTTCCATAGTGACCGTGTACAGCGCTGAATAAACGCATTGCGACAAAGCGTAACAGTTGAATAAATGCATCCTTTTTTTCTGAGCAAGAGTATGACGTCTACCATCAATGTAGAAGATTTCAGAAAATAAAAGAGTTCCTTTTGGTGGAGGGTTAGTGGAGTTCTGCCGACATGATAATAAATAGCTAGCATGTATTTTTAGAAACAAAAGGGAAAGGGTGTGGATTTGGATAACAGCATCCTCAGATGTGCAATTGATTGGTCCAAACTGTGGTCCAAATTGATAAAAATAAGTTTCTAAACCTGACTCAGTGATTTGAAGACGTTGATGAGTAAATCACTGATGCACATTTGCATTTGAAACTGCAGCTTACAGAGTTGTGCACAGTGCCCATAACATTCTTTTTTTTTTTTTTTAAGACTAAATATACACACATAAGTGACTTTAGGTTCGACAGTTTGATTGCAATGATGTAGTAAACAAAGTCCTCTGCCCCCCTTTTAAAAGTCAGATTATTGCCTACCTTTCACATGCACAAGTGAGATATCAGTAATATCACTGATACCACATAAGTGGCTCCAGCAGATGCTGAGCGATGTAATGCGTATATCAATGAATCAGATGGAGCTAATTTATAAAACAACAAGAAATAATGAATATGAGTAAATGCATAGATTACTGCTAGATTACTCAATCGATTTGCATGCAACATATTGCATTGTGTATTTTCACCTTAGAGTGTATCGTGCCTGGTACTGGTTTCTATTCAGTAATAAACATTTGTACAAACTTCTCCCAGCGGTGCAGGAGGTTATGAATATGAATTTGTAGACAACCCTCATTGTGACGACTACTGTGCAATCTGCCTTCTCCCGGCCCGAGACCCTCAGCAGACAAGATGTGAGTGTGCCAAGCTGTACTGCAAGTCATGCTATGATAAACAGAGGAACACTGCTGGGACATGTCCCACATGTCGCCGACCACTGGACGCCTTTCCTGATCGCAATATTTCACGAAGGATCAGATGTCTGAAAGTGAAGTGTACTAACTCAGACTGCCCCTGGGTTAACGAGCTAGGATTGCTTGAAGCACATCGTAAAACATGTGGGTATGTTTTGATGCCCTGTGCTAATGGTTGTGGAGGTCATTCAAATCGTGACAAACTCCATTATCATTACACTGAAGTGTGTCCCCTTCGACGGCATGCTTGCATCCATTGCAAGGAAGTAGGGACTTACAAGGAGATCACCAGCAGCCATCTTGATGTGTGTCCAGATGCCTTAGTAGCATGTCCCAACAGCGGATGTGGGGCAAGTATAAAAAAAAGAGACATCACTTTCCATCACTCAGTGTGTCCTGATGTCAAGGAACTCTGTCCCAACAGTGAATGTGGGGCAAATATAAAGAGAAAAGACATGAAGTCTCACCTTGCAGAGTGCCAATATGAAATAATTGGTTGCATATACAGGAATATAGGATGTGCCTTCACTTCACCAAGGCATGCGATGGTAGATCACAGAGCCTCCTTGAGTGGCTATCATCTTGACCTAGCCATGGTACAGCTAGAGAAACAAGGGGAAGAAATAGTAAAGCATCTGAAAGAGCAACAACAGAAACATGTTGAAGAAATAATGACCCAACAGAAAGAGCAGCATCAGAAACATGTTGAAGAAATGATGGCACAATTAAAAGAACAGCATCAGAAACATGTTGAAGAAATGGTACAGCTAAAAGAGCAATATAAGATTCAAGTTGCGTACATTGAAAAAATAACAGATCTGCTGAAACTGAAACCCAGTGAAGAACATGTTACGCTTAAGATGGTTTCATATGATTGGCACTTCAGGCACAAAAGATCTTGGTACAGTAATGGATTTCATACTCATCACCAAGGGTATAAGATGTGCCTAAATGTAGATGCCTTTGGAAGTGGTGAGGGAGAAGACACGCATGTGTCTGTGTATCTGTACCTAATGAAGGGAGAAAATGACGATAACCTTATATGGCCATTGAGATACAAGTGTACCATCACCCTCCTCAATCAGGTCATGGATGGACACCATTTTGCTAAAACATTTAAAGATGAAATGAGCAGAGTAGTGCCTACTGGTAAAAAAGGATCTGCTGCAGAGGGGGCAACTGCTAGAAGCCTTGCAGGGAAAAGTTTTCCTATGTTAATTGCTCATGACCAACTAGACCTCCCTGAGCAAGTGGGACAGTGCAAATATCTGATGGATGACTGCCTCTACTTCAGAGTACAAGTGAAAATCCTTCCTCCTCCTAAACCGTGGCTTGTGTTAACTTGTTGACTGTTTGTAGACATTTTACAATCTGTCTTAGGAGCCAGGATCATTCAGGGCAGCTAGCAAATTAAATTTTGTTATTTTACACATGATGTTGTTCAGTTAAATGTTTGATACACAATGTGATGACAGAGGAAACTCACCCTTTGACCATTTGCAAATGTTTTTCAAAGTGTGGTGATGGTTGAGATTAAAAACTGTACTAACCTCCAAAATTCTGACATTGGATGCTTTTATATGAACCTGTACTTGCATAAATGTTCAAGAAATCAAAAGGTACAATATGCATAGTTGCTTGGGATTCTCAAGTGCAATGTATACATTATTCTGCACACACTTGAGAGTTCAAAGCAACTATGCAGTTGATTGTTATCAAAAGTCTTGATCGTGGCCAAAATTTATATACAGCAAAGATTATATTATAAACTATATGTGCATCTGCATTTGTTTGCATCTGAAACCTGGTCATTTACATGCATGATTATTCAACATTAGTACCTCTGACTGCTGCATTTATGAAACAAATGTGTCATATCTCCACCAACAAAAATAGTATGTGAATGATTCAGAATGAATGAATTAGTGACACGAAACAAATGTTAGGTCACAATGAGAAATACCACTTTATGCTTGCCAGTTATAGGTGGTGTTGGACCATTTGGTTTGAGCTTACAGAAGGCAACCAATGCACAGGCACATATGTTGCATAGACGAGCGATATCTGTTAATATCAACATGCATAGGAATCATGCTCTAAAATGTTATATATTTTTGTGCAGAAGATGATTCTATGAAACCAAATTGTTTCTAATAGCATGCACTTCCAATACAAATGAGCAGCAAAATTCAAAAGGGAAAAAAAAGTTGCGTACAACTAAAATAAGTAATTCTGAATTCTAAGATACCAGCAAAATGTATACCAAAGTGAAAGTGAAGTTGTGGAAAGTATGAAATGCAAATGATGTATCAATGTATGAAAAGTTCACTAACATATAAGTTCTGTCTCACTCCGCTACTCAGCAACTCACTTGCTGTGCTCAAATAATTATTCAAATGCACATGTGGCTAAATACAAAAATACAATTAATATCAATTAATTCCGTACACTCCCCCAGGTTGTCTAGTTTTTTTTTTCTAGTCAACTTGTAATGAACTGTCCTCATCGTCATCTATCCACTCTCTCCAATGGTACCTAGCGACCGGAGCTGCAACTCGTTTTGGACGCTTCATAGGTTGACCAATATGCGACTTAGAATGCTGAACATCATCATCTTCATTTCTAGTGGTCTTAGTATTCAAGTTGAGTCCCAGTGGGTACAGGTTGTGAAAGAAATGGATCAAAACGTTGATCAGATGAGGGTTAAGTACAGTACATCCTCATGAGCTCCTGTTGAGTATTTCTAATTGCATTATAACTGTTTCTCTTATTATTAGTTCTCTTTTCTTTTACAGAAGGATCCAGGGTAATGGTAATATCAGTGAAGTCATAGACTTGTAAAATGTTACCTAGCCACTAATGCATAGAGGTGAATGACGCAGATCATGGCATTTCTTGATCTTATATTGTTCATAGGGAGTTCAAAAAAAGAGAAAAACAACGCACATCCAAACACAACTATGGCCACAAAACAATAAATGACAAATCAGCTAGCACACTGAGGTTCATCCTACAGGCAATCCCTGAAGACAAGCTTATTGGTCGTAGGGAAGGTGTTGGGGATGTTAGTGATCTTGTCTGAGGTGGCACTGCATGGGATCACATGATCACATAATGCATCACATGATCACATAGAGGGAGTCACATGGTCACATAATGCATCACATGTTCATATAGAGGGAGTCACATGGTCACATAGCTGGAGTCATCATTGCTTCACGCACAGTACACACGTGGATCACACTTACACACTGGTGAGCCATGCCTTCACAGTGGCAGGGGTTGGTACAGTGGACTGGCTACTAAGGTACTTGGCCACCACACCAGCCTGTGGAGAGGTGTGCACGTATGTGAGTGGGATGTAACGCCAGCATGACTTTAATGTGCTGTACATGCATGCATGTACGACATCATCCTTTATTTTGTACGTCATGTAACAATTCTCTTACCACGTGGGGTGTGGCCATCGATGTTCCTAATGGAAATTAAAAAAAGAGTGGAGCCATGGAGTGAGAGAGAATGATAAGGGGTAGAGGCGAGTTTGAGTGAGGGGAAGAAGTTTGAAAGAGGGGCAGTAAGAGAGATGTGGTGAAACCTAAATAGAATCAACATACCAGAGATGGTGCTGATTCCGCCATCCAACCAGGTGGAGGTGATGGCCACTCCCTATAAGGCGACAAAGGACAGGTGTAGACATTGAGGCACATGGCGCAAACTCTAGACAATCTATAAGGCAACAAACTCATTGGACAAAAACCTCTTACAGGGGCAATGATGTGGGCACAGGGCCCGTAGTTGCTGAAGGTTGCAAACTTGTCTGTGGAATCGCTGGCCATGACAGCAACACTACGGGGTTTTTTTTTTAGACAATGAAATAGCAGCATGGGTTGTTGCCATAGTTACCTTAGGGAGGAGCTGGCTGGTGAATAGTTGCAGGCATTTTGTTTGTTGTTTCCAGCTGCCACCATGAAGTTAACACCCTGTAGGAGCCATTGTTATTTTAACTCGGTGTGCACACAACACACCACCCACACATGCATACACCTGCAGGCATACCCACATACACACATCTACACATATGCACACATACACATACCGTACACACATCCACACATCTACACATCCACATATGCACACATACACACATACACACATGCACACAGCACATATTCACACACATCCACATATCCACACATATACACATCCACACATACACATATCCACACATTCACACATACACACACACATACATGCATCCACACATACACACCCTCACATTCATACACACATACACGCATTCACACATCCACACATATACACATCCAGACATGCACACACACATGCACACATGCACATAGTCATACACATAAATGCATCCACACATTCACACATCCACACATTCACACATCCACACACACACACATACAGCAGCTACAGCCGCGTCCACTGCACTGTTCATAGCATCCGACTTCAGCCCGCTAAGAGACATGCTGCCCACATGAGGGAGAGATGAGACCACTGGGAGGGGACATGTTGCCTTCTCTTACGTGGCTACTGACTTCTTCCCAGATGTGTGCTGACCAGCCACCCAGTCAATTCCACTGATAATGTCCCTAAGAGGGGGAGAGAGGAGGAGGGAGAGGGAGGAGGGGAGAGGGAGGAGGGAGAGGGAGGAGGGAGAGGGAGGAGGGAGAGGGAGAGGGAGAGGTAGGAGGGAGAGGGAGGAGGGAGAGGGAGGAGGGAGAGGGAGGAGGGAGAGGGAGGAGGGAGAGGGAGGAGGGAGAGGGAGGAGGGAGAGGGAGGAGGGAGAGGGAGGAGGGAGAGGGAGGAGGGAGAGGGAGGAGGGAGAGGGAGGAGGGAGAGGGAGGAGGGAGAGGGAGGAGGAGAGGGAGGAGGGAGAGGAGGAGGGAGAGGGAGGAGGGAGAGGGAGGAGGGAGAGGGAGGAGGGAGAGGGAGGAGGGAGAGGGAGGAGGGAGAGGGAGGAGGGAGAGGGAGGAGGGAGATGAAGGTGGGGGGGAGGGAAAGGGGAGGGGGGGAGAAGAGGTGAAAATGAGTGGAAAACACAAGTACCTCCTTCACTTACTCCATGTATCCTGAGCCATTTTCATCCAGGACCCTCACAGCAATGGCTGTGGCCTTCTTGGCCAGACCATAAGTGTTGGACATCACAGTCCCTGTGGGTGGGTGTGGCATAAAGCATGCGCACCGAGGGTAACGGATTAACCCCCAAGCCCCCACTCCCTGGCCTTACCTGCCACGTGTGTGCCGTGGCCATTGAGGTCAGTCTTAGGAGATGGATTGTTGACATAGTCTACACCCTGTGCAACACAAAGCCTTCATCAGCAATAATAAATATAATAATTATTATAATCATCAGTTTAATATATCACACAGACACAGACAGACATAGACACACACATGCGCGCACACACACACAACACACACACACACACACACACACACACACACACACACACACACACACACACACACACACACACACACACACACACACACACAACCCTCCTCCCCATACCACTGATGTGAACAAATCTCTTCCTCCATTTTAGGATGTCACTCACCCAGATGGCCCTTCCCCCAAAGTCAGGGTGGGTTGTTTCGATGCCTCTGAGTACAGAGAGGCACGGCAGTGTCCTCAGCAGCATTGCCAATTAGAAAGGGTGGCACCAACTCACGTATCAATGATGTAGACATTCACCCCTGTCCCGTCACCTGTTGGGTACAGAACGCCAGCCAT
>JABACO010000003.1:2590811-2766216 GCA_013339895.1 Ephydatia muelleri
CATGTGTGCCAGTGTGTATGTGTGCATGTGTGTATGTGTGCCAGTGTGCCAGTGTGCATGTGTGCTAGTGTGCATGGCTTGTGTGTATGTTCATGTGCGCTAGTAGAGAGTGCACATGTACACACACACATGAACATAACCCACATGCACACACATGAACATGCAAAGGCATGTGTGCTTGTGGTTATGTTCATGTGTGTGCATGTGTGATTGTGTGCTTGTGGTGCATGTGTGCATGCAAGTGTTTGTTCGTGTGTGTATTCTTACGTTTCTCCAACTTGCATGACTGCATGTGTAACATTCAAGTGTGTCCATGTGTATGTGTGTGTGTGTGGTCATGGTGTGTGTATGGTCATGTGTGTGTGTATGGTCATGTGTGTGTGTGTATGGTCATGTGTGTGTGTGTATGGTCATGTGTGTGTGTGTATGGTCATGTGTGTGTGTGTATGGTCATGTGTGTGTGTGTATGGTCATGTGTGTGTGTGTATGGTCATGTGTGTGTGTGTGTGTGTGTGTGTATGGTCATGTGTGTGTGTGTGTGTGTGTGTGTGTGTATGGTCATGTGTGTGTGTGTGTATGGTCATGAGTGTGTGTATGGTCATGTGTGTGTACGGACATGTGTGTGTGTATGGTCATGTGTTTGTGTGTGTGTGTGTGTGTGTGTACCAACATACTCTTTGCACTGATGCACTAACCTATCAGTTACCTTTGTGTGAACTGCCCAGGAAGCAGATAATTACTCTCATGTGATCACTCCCTCCTCTCCCTCCCACATCCCAGGGGGTTAACTTTGCCGTGGCAGCTGGAAATGAGTACCAGGATGCTTGCAATGTTTCTCCGGCCAGTGCCTCCAAATGGTACCATCTATGACCCTAATAGCTACAGTGGTCTCACTTGTTCCTTTTGGTGCCCACCCTTTCCAGTGTTACAGTCATGGCCAGCGATTCCACTGACAAGTTTGCCACGTTCAGCAACTATGGCACCTGTGCCCACATCATTGCCCCTGTGAGTTGTAACCATGGAATCGGGAACACCGGAATGGGACTGGGTACTGAGATGTGTTGCTTTTTCACAGGGAGTGAAGATCACTTCCACCTGGATCAACAGTGGCATAAACACCATCTCTGGTGAGTTACTGCTTTTGTGTGCAGTCTGATATGACAGAGAGTTCGCTCCACCACTCACCACTCTGTCAACCTCTTCCTCCCTTGTATATGCTCTCCCTCCCCCTCCCTTCTCCACCTGGCCCCTCCCCTGCCTTCTCCACCCTGGCCCCTCCCCTCCCTTCTCCATCTGACCACTGCCCCTCCCTTCTCCACCTGACCACTCCCCTCCCTTCTCCACCTGACCACTCCCCTCCCTTCTCCATTTGGTCCCCGCTTCCCTCTCAATCTCTCCACACAATAGGTACATCTATGGCCACTCCTCACGTGGTAAGTGCAAAGTCCTCACCATTACTGTTGTTACATACACACATACACACATAAACATCACCTCCACAGGCTGGTGTGATGGCCAAGTACCTTAGTAGTCAGTCCACTGTGCCAACCCCTGCCAGTGTGAAGGCATGGCTGATCAGCAAGTATGTAGACTCTTAGTTTTGTCTCCACATGCACTTGCTTACTCCAATCGTATTGCAGTGCCACTTCGGGCAAGATTACCAATGTCCCTACCTCAACCACACCCAACAAGCTCCTCTTCCAGCAGTGTCTGTAGATGGGAGGATGCCTGAGATTGTGCCAGATGTTAGGGATAGTGTGTGTTGTTAGTACTGCTGTTGACGGTCTGTCCAAGGAGTTAGCTACTGTGTGTCCCTGGCTTGCTTGCTTTCTACTGTGGAAATGAGATAAAATGCTTTCAATTTTGGCTGTGTGTGTGATCCTGCATGGCCTATAACTGAGTTAGCATTATATGTCAGTTAGCAAGTACAGTATGCGCATGTAGAAAATGTGTCCAATATAGTCAATGTTGACTTGTTCCTCCTTGCCATACAACACTCTGAGTCAGTGTACATTTCCATGCTCCTGCTCCTGAATTTCACATAACACAACTTTCCATAGGAATCAGCAAGAAGGTCATTGCACGTTTTCACCACTCTACATCGAGTGATTCATTTATAGCACACATCATGGCTGTACGTCCTTGTCTGTCAAGATGGATGATGATGCAAAAAAGGACATGAAAGCTGAGAAGGGGATAAGGACCTCCATCACATGGCAGGGGCGGATCCAGGAATTTAGGAAGGGGGGGGGGGGGGCACAGGAAGGGGGTGGGTGCGGGAAGCTTTGAGCAATATGGCAATACTGACACACAATCATAATGAAAAATTATCGCTTAATACAAAAGCATGAAAGTACATGTACTACTAACTAGTATGTAGCTTGTTTATGTATTTTTGTCATACAGTGAGGCGAAGAGCCTTCGTGGTCGCCTTTGAATGAAGATTTCTACAACTGTCTCATTGGTGTGCGCAAGCTATAAGCGGTGGCGAAGCGTTAATACTTCTTTCATACGCTACATCCAGTTACATCAGCAGTTACACGGTACGATTACGTAACATGAATATATAATTAGATGAACGGAAGGGGGGGGGGGGGGGGGGGGGCACGTGCCCCCGGTGCCCCCCCCCCCCCCCCCTAGATCCGCCCCTGCATGGCTCCATACCTCCATCACATGGCTCCATACCTCCACCACATGGCTCCATACCTCCACCACATGGCTCCATACCTCCATCACATGGCTCCATACCTCCACCACATGGCTCCATACCTCCATCACATAGCTCCATACCTCCACCACATGGCTCCATACCTCCACCACATGGCTCCATACCTCCATCACATGGCTCCATACCTCCATCACATGGCTCCATACCTCCATTACATGGCTCCATACCTCCACCACATGGCTCCATACCTCCATCACATGGCTGCATAGCTTCACCACATGGCTCCATACCTCCACCATGGCTCCATACATCATTCATGGCTCCCCTCCATCACATGACTCATTACCTCCACCACATGGCTCCATACCTCCACCACAGGGCTCCATACATCCATCACATGGCTCCACCTCCATCACATGGCTCCATACCTCCATCACATGCTCCATACCTCCACCACATGGCTCCATACCTCCATCACATGGCTCCATACTCCCACATGGCTCCATACTCCACCACATGGCTCCATAGCTCCATCACATGCTCCATACCTCCATCACATGGCTCCATACCTCCATCACATGGCTCCATACCTCCACCACACGGCTCCATACCTCCATCACATGGCTCCATACCTCCATACATGGCTCCATACCTCCACATGGCTCATACCCCATCACAGGGCTCCATACCTCCATCACATGGCTCCATACCTCCACCACACGGCTCCATACCTCCAATACATGGCTCCATACCTCCACCACAGGGCTCCATCACATGGCTCCATACCTCCACCACATGGCTCCATACCTCGGCTCCATACCTCCACCACATGGCTCCATACCTCCACCACATGGCTCATTACCTCCACCACATGGCTCCATACCTCCACCACACGGCTCCATACCTCCATTACATGGCTCCATACCTCCACCACAGGGCTCCATACCTCCACCACATGGCTCCATACCTCCATCACATGGCTCCATACCTCCATCACATGGCTCCATACCTCCACCACATGGCTCCATACCTCCATCACATGGCTCCATACCTCCACCACATGGCTCCATACCTCCACCACATGGCTCCATACCTCCATCACATGGCTCCATACCTCCATCACATGGCTCCATACCTCCATTACATGGCTCCATACCTCCACCACATGGCTCCATACCTCCATCACATGGCTGCATAGCTTCACCACATGGCTCCATACCTCCACCACATGGCTCCATACCTCTATCTCATGGCTCCCCTCCATCACATGCCTCCATACCTCCACCACATGGCTCCATACCTCCATCACATGGCTCCATACCTCCACCACATGGCTCCATACCTCCACCACATGGCTCCATAGCTCCATCACATGGCTCCATACCTCCATCACATGGCTCCATACCTCCATCACATGGCTCCATACCTCCACCACACGGCTCCATACCTCCATCACATGGCTCCATACCTCCATTACATGGCTCCATACCTCCACCACATGGCTCCATACCTCCATCACATGGCTCCATACCTCCATCACATGGCTCCATACCTCCACCACACGGCTCCATACCTCCAATACATGGCTCCATACCTCCACCACAGGGCTCCATCACATGGCTCCATACCTCCACCACATGGCTCCATACCTCGGCTCCATACCTCCACCACATGGCTCCATACCTCCACCACATGGCTCATTACCTCCACCACATGGCTCCATACCTCCACCACACGGCTCCATACCTCCATTACATGGCTCCATACCTCCACCACAGGGCTCCATACCTCCACCACATGGCTCCATACCTCCATCACATGGCTCCATACCTCCATCACATGGCTCCATACCTCCACCACATGGCTCCATACCTCCATTACATGGCTCCATACCTCCATCACATGGCTCCATACCTCCACCACTTGGCTCCATACCTCCATCACATGGCTCCATACCTCTATCACATGGTCCATACCTCCACCACATGGCTCCATACCTCCACCACATGGCTCCATACCTCCACCACATGGCTCCATACCTCCACCACATGGCTCCATATCTCCATCACATGACTCATTACCTCCACCACATGGCTCCATACCTCCACCACATGGCTCCATACCTCCATTACATGGCTCCATACCTCCACCACAGGGCTCCATACCTCCACCACATGACTCCATACCTCCACCACATGGCTCCATACCTCCACCACATGGCTTCATACCTCCATCACATGGCTCCATACCTCCACCACATGGCTCCATACCTCTACCACATGGCTCCCCTCCATCACATGACTCCTTACCCTCCACCACATGGCTCCATACCTCCACCACATGGCTCCATACCTCCACCACATGGCTCCATACCTCCATCACATGGCTCCATACCTCCATCACATGGCTCCATACCTCCACCACATGGCTCCATACCTCCACCACATGGCTCCATACCTCCACCACATGGCTCCATACCTCCATCACATGGCTCCATACCTCCATTACATGGCTCCATACCTCCACCACATGGCTCCATACCTCCACCACATGGCTTCATATCTCCACCACATGGCTCCATACCTCCATCACATGGCTCCATACCTCCACCACATGGCTCCATACCTCCACCACATGGCTCCATACCTCCGTCACATGGCTCCATACCTCCATCACATGGCTCCATACCTCCACCACATGGCTCCATACCTCCACCACATGGCTCCATACCTCCACCGC
Source organism: Ephydatia muelleri (assembly GCA_013339895.1). NCBI lineage: Eukaryota > Metazoa > Porifera > Demospongiae > Spongillida > Spongillidae > Ephydatia > Ephydatia muelleri. The sequence continues at coordinate 2,596,219 of JABACO010000003.1, forward strand.
AGGGCTCCATACCTCCATCATATGGCTTCATACCTCCATCACATGGCTCCATACCTCCATCACATGGCTCCATACCTCCACCACATGGCTCCATACCTCCACCACATGGCTCCATACCTCCATCACATGGCTCCATACCTCCATCACATGGCTCCATACCTCCATTACATGGCTCCATATCTCCACCACATGGCTCCATACCTCCACCACATGGCTCCATAGCTCCATCACATGGCTCCATACCTCCATCACATGGCTCCATACCTCCACCACATGGCTCCATACCTCCACCACACGGCTCCATACCTCCATTACATGGCTCCATACCTCCACCACAGGGCTCCATCACATGACTCCATACCTCCACCACATGGCTCCATACCTCCATCACATGGCTCCATACCTCCATCTCATGGCTCCATACCTCCACCACATGGCTCCATACCTCCATTACATGGCTCCATACCTCCATCACATGGCTCCATACCTCCACCACATGGCTCCATATCTCCACCACATGGCTCCATACCTCCATCACATGGCTCCATACCTCCACCACATGGCTCCATACCTCCACCACATGGCTCCATACCTCCATCACATGGCTCCATACCTCCATCACATGGCTCCATACCTCCATCACATGGCTCCATACCTCCACCACATGGCTCCATACCTCCACCACAGGGCTCCATACCTCCACCACAGGACTCCGTACCTCCATCACATGGCTCCTTACCTCCATCACATGGCTCCATACCTCCACCACATGGCTCCATACTTTAGCCACAGGGCTCCATACCTCCATCACACACTGTCACATCTCCATCAAGAAGGTCACCACCATCATTCATGCTTCTGTATGTGTGTGTGTGTGTAGCATATCTCTAGATGGAGGAAAGTCAATCAATTTGTGTACTGCAGTGGATGCAGCTGTGACTGCTGCATCTGAGGTAGTGTGTATGTTCTATCATGTATGTATGTGGACGTGTGTATGTTATCTGTGTGCAATTGCGTACATTCATGTGTGTCCATGTGTATCTACATTGTGTATGGTCATGTGTGTGTGTACCAACACACACATTGCACTGATGCACTAACCTATCAGTTACCATTGTGTGAACTGCACAGGGAGCAGATAATAACTCTCATGTGATCACTCCCTCCTCTCCCTCCCACATCCCAGGGGGTTAACTTTGCCGTGGCAGCTGGAAATGAGTACCAAGATGCTTGCAATGTTTCTCCGGCCAGTGCCTCCAAATGGTACCATCTATGACCCTATTAGCTACAGTGGCCTCACTTGTTCCTTTTGGTACCCACCCTTTCCAGTGTTACAGTCATGGCCAGTGATTCCACTGACAAGTTCGCGATGTTCAGAAACTATGGCACCTATGCCCACATCATTGCCCCTGTGAGTTGTAACCATGGAATCAGGGATACTGGAATGGGACTGGGTACTGAGATGTGTTGCTTTTTCACAGGGAGTGAAGATCACTTCCACCTGGATCAACAGTGGCATAAACCATCTCTGGTGAGTTACTGCTTTTGTGTGCAGTCTGATATGACAGAGAGTTCGCTCCACCCCCACCCCTCTGTCAACCTCTTCCTTCGTTCTCCCTCCCCCTCCCTTCTCCACCTGGCCCCTCCCTTCTCCATATGACCACTCCCCCTGCCTTCTCCACCTGGCCACTCCTTCCCTCTCAATCTCTCCACATGATATGTACATCCATGGCCACTCCTCACGTGGTAAGTGCACAGTCCTCACCATTACTGTACATCACCCTTACATACACACTTACACATCACCTCTCCACAGGCTGGTGTGATGGCCAAGTACCTTAGTAGCCAGTCCACTGTGCCAACCCCTGCCACTGTGAAGGCATGGCTGACCAGCAAGTAAGTAGACTCTTAGTTTTGTCTCCACATGCACTTGCTTACTCCAATCGTATTGCAGTGCCACTTCAGGCAAGATTACCAATGTCCCTACATCAACTACACCCAACAAGCTCCTCTTCCAGCAGTGTCTGTAGATGGGAGGATTGTGCCAGATGTTAGGGATAGTGTGTGTTGTTAGTACTGCTGTTGACAGTCTGTCCAAGGAGTTAGCTATACTGTGTGTCTCTGGCTTACTTGCTTTGTACTGTGGAAATGAGATTAAAGTTTGGCTGTGTGCGTGATCCTGCATGGCCTTTAACTGAGTTACCACTAGGTAGCAAGTATGCGCATGTAGAAAATGTGTCCAATATACTTTTTCCTCCCATGCCATACAATACTCACATGACCTGAGTCAGTGTACATTTCCCTGCTCCTGAATTTCACACAACACAACCTTTCCAAAGGAATCAGCAAGTAAGTCATTGCACGTTTTCACCACTTCACATCGAGTGATTCATTCATAGCACACATCATGGCTGTATTCATTTATAATACAAATGAGAAAATTACACAGAGGAAATAAAATAGACCCTCCATAATCATTGCAATGCAATACATTGTTTAAAGTTAACTTGAAATGGCAGGGCAGATTCAAATTGGATTCAGCTGTTATAACTACACTTGAATACACTTTATAGTATAGGACAGTACAAATATAAATCAACAACAGAATAAGAACCAGACTTCATTGTGGAGATGTGCCTTATCCCTAAACCATGATACAACTGTGCTTACTAAAACCAGGAAGGGGTAGACACTAGGCATGTGTGCCAAATGCATTTCAACCTGTGGATCCAATGGAGGTAGTGGGAGTTGACTATGGAGTACACTTCAAATGACATGGTACACATCAGGTGGCCTTGGGACACACTCCTGATGTATTGAAACAAATTAGGTGACCTTAGGACACCCTAATGCAATGGTCACATTAAGCTATGAACAAATAGGGCAATGAACTACTCAGGTAACTTTGGAACATACCCCATACAAGTGCAGTGAAGTTGTAGCTTGGCACATAGCAGTCACTGAAGACCTTCACTGCCCTCATTATCCATCTCATGCCTGCACCCATCAGATCATGTCCACAACACTCTAAACATGATGTCCTTCTAGAGTCTTGCCGGAGGGCATGCTATTAATGAGGTTCTCAGGTGGGAGCTGGAAGTGTTCTAGGGCAGCACTCACACCTAGCTGACATCCCTTATCTCTATTTGGGTAATGAGCAGACCAGTGGCCTGTAATTTCATTAACCCATCTATATGCTTAACTCAAGTAGCTTACTGAAAGCAAGTTTGATGATGGGGATCAGCAGCCTTGGATTGGCATTCCAGTTGCCAAAACATGCTACCAATGTACAATACAAAATGCTTGCTGCACTCTCACCCTTATATGTATAAACAATCTAATGTTGTGTACCAGGAGAAAGAGGTGTCTTATGAAATGTAATATATCATGCACCGTTTCTCTTCAAAGAAATCATGAACAAAGCTCTGATGATGAACAGGTAATCTGCATAGAGAACAGACAGCAGTGGGCTGAGACATGAATTCTAGGGCGTGAAGCAAGCAAAGAAAGGTTGGACTGTGCTTCAGTAGCCTCCAGCAGCACACACATCAACTCCAGTTCTGAGCACCTTTTGACATTGCTGGCAAGCCTCTTCTAGCATGAGACCATGTTATCATATTTGCAATTGACGACATATATCAATCTCAAGCCACCATTCATATCCGTTTGGAACTGTTTTATCCAGATCAGGTCATGTAAAATAACAGTCTTTCGTTTTATTAGATGAATGAATTATTTTCAGACATATAACAGAACCAAAGCTGAAACAGATCTGATTGGATAAGATTTTGAGTATAAATGGAATCTGATCTGTTTGATAAGGCTCAAATTACAATCTGATCTGTGTAGCGATCAGATCCATGGTAAAACTATAACTATAAAATTTCAGATGTCTGAATATCTAGCATTGCCTGTTGATTATGCACTTTTGTGAATTCTTCCACCTGTTAAATAGATAATACATGCATGGGGTTCTTAGCTTCCAATTCAACACATAATAAAGTGGGCAACCTTTGGGTGCAATGTCTAACAAACAAAGGATAATATAACAGTATAAAAATAAACTTATGCAACTAAAGCAAAATATACATTATGTATACATGTAGTACACTAAGTGATCTAATGTCAATTTTTTATATACCAGGCGATGGTTACTATAACGTCATTACTGCTATAATTATGTCCAAATTGTAGTCAATAGTCACTGAACACCTAGCTAATGAGCACGACCACGGTGATGTTCTGCAATCTTCCTTGCCAATGCTGGGTTATTTCCTCCAGCTTCTTTGAATATGGCTTGGCACAATAACCTCCAAGATGGTGGACCAAACTCCTTTATGTTGTAATGTTGTTGTACCCAAGCGAGAAGCATATCTTTGAGACATTCAGTTGGGTCAGTATGGTTCTTTGAGGAAATGGTATTCAGCTCTGCAGCCCTAAGCCTAAGAGCCAATCCAACTGATCTCCATCTTGCAGCCACATCCATCACCTCCTCTATCACATCCACAAGGTTATCCTCACCTGGGACAAACAGAGTGTGGTTTATTACACATGCCATCAGATGGATGTACCAACATACTAAGCTGGTCTCCAGACACAGCTGTGAAATCATTTCCAATGTCTACTTTTCCAATCTGTCTTCCGTCACTTCTCATATCTTCAATTGAAGCACCACCATAGCCCCCTGCTGGGTTCAGACAAATTGTACCAATTACAAATATACAACTGGGATCGACAAAACTAACGCTCAAGTTTTTATTTTGGCAAAGTAAATTGCTTTTTAAAAAGATTCAGTAATGATGCTCTGTTTAAACAATCGTATCTCCGTAACTATGAACGCTTTCACGTGCTTCTTTTCACAATTTCAGATACTCAAACATGATTTTGAAAATAGGTACGCACAAGCGTTCACTGCTACTGAGAGATGCTTGTTGAAATGAGCTGGCAGCCAGTCGTGAGTGCATAGTACACAATCCATATTTACTAACAAAGGCTCGCTCCTAAATCTATTAGGAATACAATCCTGCTTTTAATTGTGGGGTCAATCAAACGCTTATGCAATTCTGCCATTAAGGAGTGTATTGCTGTGACATATTTGCTCATGCCATGGTAGCTTTTACATAAGAGTCAAGACTCCAGCCAATGCTTTTCCATTCAGAGCATGCTTTTTTGATCAATTTAAAAATTTCTGTATGGTCTTCATCACATAGCTTAGTTTGAATGACAGCATGATCATTGCCTATGATGAATGAGACTACTTAAGAAGTAACAAATATAAGAATAGTTAATGCAGCAGGTTTGTTAAGACTGGCAAAGTTTAAACTAATTTTTCATTGGAGCTCAATTACAAACATCAGTTTGATGAATGGAGTTTTTAATTTTAGCTTGTGTAGCGCGTCCGCACTACAGTCAGTAACCAGAATGTCTCATACCACAAACACACAGGTATATATATATGCAAAGGTATATCTAGATCTTTCTAGTGTGCGTGCATGTCATGTGCTTGGTTAACACCAGAGGTGCAAAGTAACTGGCACTACACTTGTATACATAAAGTTGCTTGGACAGACATCGGGTTGAAACCATACAGTTCACTGAAACAAATTCCAAGCTGATATATTTAATCATGCTCCCATATTTTTGGTATGTTGGCTTCACTATTGTGGTTCATTTTTATACGAAGTCCTATAGTAGTATGTCCTACTTTGGAATGGCATTATTGGCACAATTACACAAAAACACTCAAGTAGGATAGATTATAATTGTCTAACGTATTCCTTCATAGATGACATGTACCTTCGGACAATATTGTCTCGTGTCTTGCGGGAACCCACAATATATCGTTTATTTATTGCAATAATTGTAAAAAACTGGTTAATTAATTTGCTTAGCATGGCTGCGAGCATGGAGGCGCCAGAAATTACATCGCTTGTCACCAACAAGGAACTGATTGAGACATTCTTTGAGCTCGATCACATCAGTAATCAACACGCTTGTCGCTACGAAGACTGTAAGCAGAGATAATATATTATCTCTGCTGTAAGAAAAGAAATAGGAAGGATTCGGCCAACACGAACGAACTGTACGGATAGGCTAATTTGATGAGCCATCTGCGGAACAGGCATCCAAGTTATATCGATGATTACGCAAATCGTACTCAGTCTGGACGCAGGAACGCGCAGCTGCACTTTGTAACCCTGACGAAGTCTGAGGCTAAAAATTATTCTACCTACATGTATTACTTCTAAGCGATTCAAATCTGTCGATGTTGATGTTGCTAATTAAGTGAACAATATGTTTACAAAATATTGTAATGCCACACATAAATATTGCTAATAAGATTTGTTAAACAATAAATTATTGTCACTGCACAATATAATAATTGTCACCTGAAAATATATTTTATCTGAAGCCCGACATGCACCGATACAGGGTGATTGTGAACAATAATGGTACTTGCTGTATTTTGCTACATGTAGAGTAGTGTGTACCAGAATAGTTCAGTCTTGCATTGGAAATAACCCAGAGACAAACCACGATTGCCATGTAGATGTAAACTGTAGTCTTGCAAGATCGTGCTTGTACTATCCCTATTGTACCAGATGCTAGCGTAGAGAGCATTACATCCTTACGTTATGAGACATAACAGTAATTGTACTTTTGGTTGATTGCGAAAAGCATTAATACACTCCTTTCCAAATGATGTTCTGGCACTGCAGTGATATATAACTGTACAATTAAAAATAATCAGATATAACATTTTGTGTGCGATAAATTTGACGCATAGAAATACAACTACAGTACTAAGTTTCTAAGCTTAACTAAGATCTGTAAATGCACATATCTACACCATTTTGCACTACAACAATGTCTGTACTGATATAAAGTGATACAATAGAATTAACTTACAACGCTGCTCACTATGTTGCACTCCATCAGTTTGATCAATTTGTTGCAGCTGCTGCTCAACCCTATGTGATGCACCACCATTTGATGGATGCTCACCAGATGGCTGGATCGGGGGTGGTGGACCTTGTAACCCAGGGGCTGCTCCATTGGTTGGAAGCATCTCGTCTGTGGAGGTGATTATACTATACGGAGCAAAATGTATTCACAATGCTCTAATGCCACAGTGAAAGCTAACAAGGGCTCAAGTACTGGTGCACAATCATTTCAGATTCTAAAAATCAGAATGGCTGTAACAACATTATGGTGTATTCAATAAGCTAGAAATCAGTTTGGAATTGCACATCAGCAGTTTAATACCACACCATTTCCAAGTGAGGTTTAAGGGGCTGATGTGCATTTGGATTTAGTAGCATCACTGACCTTTGCCACTGGGCTGTAATAATAATAGTCAGATTGGCAGTAACATGCACAGATTTGGAGAACAGTGGGTACTTGTCATTTAACAGTATAAGGCTGCCGCAGTTATATATAAATAACCACAATTACACACCACATAAACATACAATTGAATGGTGACCTTGACCCAGAAACCAAAATGTACTAGCTTAGAGATTGAGGCATTTCCAAATAACTTCGGTGCAAATGTTTGAGATAATTGAGATGAAAAATATGTCCATCATTAATAGCTCTTTATTTCTACTTGGGATTCCTTGGTTAGATTGCTTGTTAGTGATTATGGCACCTTAGAATTGAGGTATTGCACTCTAACACCCGTTGAACCTTAGCACATAACATTTATGCATGCAGCAGTCACTCATGCACCATAGGTTTGAACATATACAAAGCACAGTGGAGGTAAAGCAGACATGCACCTTTTAATGGTGAACAATGTAATGCATGCGACAGCATGAATGGATAAATTTTATTGATACATTACTACAGGTGGATACTTGTGGTTGTAAAGAATGTCCTGCTAATTTAAGATGAAAGCCACACCAAGTCCGCACCTACTGAGACATACATTTACATTTACTCTACATGTGCTTGTACCACAACAATGCATAACTTACGGAATAGAGTTCCTTGTGTGAGCTCTAGGCAAAAGTGTGTGTATTCCACTGCAGCAAGGGCAGCAGTTAATTGCCAATTTTTCTTCTTTGTGCCATCACCATAATCACACACTCCTTTGATGATGATGGCACTGAATAGGCATGGATCTCGTTGTTTTATGATGTCCATCAAAACATGACCTTCCATTTCCCCTCCTATTGCTTCTGGCGCATTGTCCCAAAGCTTGGGTTTAATTTTTTCATTATCAACCAAAAAACTTGCACTTATAATACAACCAACGTGGGTTTTTGCAAATCTTGGTGGGGTGCCTTCTGTGCAAGCAAATGTATCATGAAATCTATTATTATTTTGGCAAAAGAGTACATGAAGCTTTGACTTAACTTCTTCTATTGGGCCTCGACTAATAATCGAATCGTCCTTATCAAATTTAACGATCTTTAACATTGCAATTTTATCTGAAATCAGCACATCACCCAACTTAGTGCTATCATTACTTTTTCCATAAGCAACACCCACTCCAATAATCATTCGAACATTAGAGAAAAGACCAATTGTTTCTTCAATTAAAGATCTGCAGTCTTGTCCTTGCTTAGTGTGAACCAGTGCAGCCTTGTATCCACCAAATATGCCAAGGGTGTACTCCCCACTGCAATTCTTCCCTTGGAAATCTGTACTAAATCTTACAATTTGATCGGATTTAGTGCCATCATATAAATCTGGTGGTGTTAACTTGCTAAAAATTGCAATACGTTCAGTACCATTTGCAGCTTGAAAAACAATTTTCACTTCTTTACAATACTGTTGAACAAATTTGTCATCAATTACTTTTACAGCAACATCCTTGGTTTCATGTTCCTGTAGTTCTTTGAACTGTTGCTCTCCATAAGCTGGCTTTTCTGTAAAGTACAATGTAAAGTATTAGGTCTTGTAAAATCAATTTCAAGCAGGTCAATATCTTTACTCTAAAATAGGTGAATAAAATCAAGGAATGTTCAGACATAAATGTACCTTAGGAAATCATGTGAAAATGAAATTGTGTAGAATCAGGGAGAATTGTGATACGCTAGTCTCATAACGCTTGATATACGTGCATGAGATATCAGTAGGAGACCATTGCAATGGTGGATGTACTGAACATGTGACGCTGTTTTTTGTTCATTCAGCAGTACACAAAGACATGCAGTTGACAACTTTTACATTAGTTATGGTGCCAATGAATGAATTGGTAGATACTGTAGAGAAGCCACATTAAGTCTTCTGATAGCAAGTAACTGTCCCAATGTAACAATAGATGTTAATTCATTGTTGTTCAAATACCCACAATTTTCTATACAATTGTTTGCTCCTCTGGCCAAAACAAAATGATTGTTCACTTTAAACAGTGGGGATGTGGAGAAGAGCAAAAACAGTATTTAAAAGGACTAGAATGCTGTTCAGAGATCAGATTGACATAACTAAAAACATGAGCTGGAACGGTCACACACAATATGAAAGTGAGTGCACCAGCATAGGTACTCCATTACAAGCTAGTGTGGGTGCACCCTGCACTACATCCTTCTTTATTAGGTAATATGGCGGATCTAATTATCTGATGGCCCCTATGCAATGTTTAGTGAATACAAAAAATCAGCCCCACTCACTTAGACACAGCACAACAAATGTTGGTCATCATGTCACACAATTCAACATTGGATGCTCACTACACTGGTGGCGCAACTTTACAGTGCAGCAAATGTTTAATTACAGTAAATCAAGTACTGTATTTTCAGTCCTTTTGACCGTTTCCACTCTAGCACGAAAACATGAAAACATAAATGCATGCCTGTTAGCATAGTGAACAATTGAAATAGGAAACTCGATTGCTACTAATGGTTAATAATCCAATAATTGCTATCTGCGCAAATGTACAACCATGGCAACTACCACGCATGCAGGTTCCAAAACCCAAGGGCAGAATACGCGGCCTACTTAACCGAGGGCTTCATGTATATGCAAGTTAATAACTAACGCTCTTAGTGTTGAGTGCAGTGGGCAGCATCGTGGATGTTGTGCGTGGGCATAATTGTACACATGAGATACAATTTGCCACTAAATGAATTAAATTACACACACCAGGTTCATGACTTATGGATTTTCTTGAGGCTGTCTCATGAAGTCAAAGTTCGGGCTCAACAGTGCATGTATTTCATGTGCATTTTATAATAGGCAATGGCTTTCCCAGTACAAATACATATATGGTTTCTATACGCAATGCTGAAACTGTATTCTACATAGCTGGCACCTTACGGCACAAAAACGGTTTGACCATGGCTTTACTACAGTAAATTGTATAAACAGTTCTTAGTGCATCTCAATCACACGTATAGAGGTAATTCACTGTCCATAATATAAACAGGGCAAGAATAAGTATCCCCTAGTGTGGTACCCCTCTTATGTTTTCTTTATCAAATCAATGTAGCCTTCCCTTGTATGCTTTGTTCATCTTTTGGGCCCACATTATGCATACATGCTAGTCATTACAACATTTGTCCAGGTATAACACATGCAGACCATCGTCCACATTCCACAACACAATGCATGGGTTCGTAAATCTAATAGACATACATTGCAACCAACTAACAAAAATCATACTCAGCTCAGAATGTAATGTATAGCAATGCTCCGTCACTACCAACCCCTCCCATGTCCCTATTACAAGGCTGTATACACCACAACAATCTGCACACAAGCGTAAATTATGTAGTACAATAAATACAAACATGTTCATTATAAAATCTACAGAATATTATTTTGTGTAGGATGGTACAATCTTATACATATATGTCCCCAATTTCAGTGCCATATCTACAATTTGCAGTCTTTCTGTTACACACTGTACATGCAGTTACATATTTCAACATTAAGCATTTATTTAGTGACATAGTATAGTTAATAAACAATGCTTAACTTGCTTACCAAGTTTTGCCTCTAGTTCTTCAGCTATGTCTTGGCACTTGACAGCAGGAGAACGTAAAACGCATATAAGGAAGCTCCATGTGTACGGGCACTCTGGCTTTGCACGATTCTTCCATATGTCAAAGACTTGCTGGTAGCAATTTAAGGCCTTGGTCTTGTCTGGCGCAGATATGCCATTCAACTGTGCAGCGTCTATTCCAAGTTCTTGGCCAACAAGCCTCCATTTGTCTTGAACATGGGGTGCAACAAAATTCAGGAGATCAGATAGTAAGGGTTCGTGACCTGCAAGAAGACCACATGTGCTAGCATTCAGATATTTTAGTGACAAAGAGGAGCTATGTGATGTGACAAAAAGGAGCAGTGTGATTTAGTGACAAAGAGGAGCAGTGTGATTTAGTGACAAACAGGAGCAGTGTGATGTGACAAACACAAATACACACACAGGTAATAATGGTTCTTTAAAATTTCAGTATGCGTGGGAATATAGTTACCAATAGTAGCACCGTACCGTATCATGTGTGCTCGTAAGGTGTATATGCTGCTGAGATGAGAAGCCATTGAGGTGATTTTGGCACTTCTCCATCCCAACATTGTATTACTGCTAAAAGGATAGGTTTATCAATACCATACCTAATTGTGATGCAAACTGCCTTCTTAAGACGTCAGCTAGGCCTGAAGAATCAACTGTGGGCTGTACAAGAGCATCTATAAGACATTCCCATGTGTATGGTTTTGTCTTCTGTTTTTTCCAACGATCAAATACTTCTGTGAGATGTTCAGTTGTGTTTTCCCCAGAAGAGGTGCTCATGGCTTTCACTTCATCACGGCCTAAGCCAAGCTGAACTGCTATACTTCTCCATTGGTCTAGGGCCTTGGCACCAACGTAGTTCATGAGGTCACTCGGCTTTGGTGGATCACTCAGTTGTTTCTCTGAAATGGAAAGGCATCCATCCTTACACTAAAAATAATGAGATGAAAGAGTTTACATTAAACTGGCCACTGAGTTTCTGTTCTCTATGGATGGTGGTTACTTGTCCTCTCTCAAACTATAATTTACTCTCTCTTCCATCAATTATCTGGCTTGCGTACCCCCAGTGTCTTCATCCTTCTGTGCATAATTGCATGTTTTCACAAATACATCTACAGCGAACACTCCGATTGTGTACATGTACTCAGCCTATTCGGATTGGTATGCTCTGCGGTGAGTGAATACCGTTAGGTGAAGCCCGGTAGTCTTTGTACAAGCGCACCATGAAAGAAGAATGTTTTTAAGCGTTGACTATGCAATGTCTATTGTGTAACGACGGCTGCACGGGTGTACGCATCAATGCAACTAATGCATCCCTAATCAATTGGCCACGTACAGTAAATATGCTTATTTTGTGCACTTTTCCATACACTATAGTAGTTACTGAAAGTTTCCGCGCTTCGCCGCGGGCACATTTCTGCCAGCCATGGCTGCTCCCTGACCGTAATGCAGTACTTTGCCGGACTGGATATGTTGTGATTAATGCTACGACCAACAGGAGCTAGTAATAACACGAACGGTAAACATGGCCTTGCCCTAACCCTAAGCTCTAACCCTATAAAGCTAAAGCTTAGTCCGTTGAGCTTACAAGTGCGGAAGCTTTCAGGCGACATACACTGTAAATACGAAGTACGAAACCGTCTTATCTGTCCATTACATGCAGGCACATCACTGTAGGGCCACTTTACTAGGGTGCGTCCCAGCGAACGATTTACACAACACTGTATCCGACCCTGCCTGATTTATACCATGCAAGATCTCGAGATACACAAAATTACCAACGAGTAGGGGGGCGTGACCGCTGCCCATGCAGTGCGTGACAATCTAACTATTGGGATCCTAATCAATTGTTTGTACAGCTTCAACTCATACGTCGCTTGCAAAACTTGGCTTACCTGTCATTTTCTTTCCACATAAAATTCCCAGCTGGCTGTATCGCACCAAGTTTTATATCTGCTGCGCCCGCAATAATCGTGCGTGGGTGGATTTCAACAGCGGTTTATTGAAATTGTGTGGGTGTCTAATTTTGCTGCCATTGACAAACGGTAACGAGGTGACTTTCTACGTTTGTTACAAAAAACCACGGTGACCATTGGCATGCTGTTGTAGGCCAGCCATAAAAAGATTAGACATCTGGGCTTTCCTGGATTGTCAACAGGTTGATCTTAGGCCAGCCATAAACATACCTGCCAACTCTCACGCATTTCGCGGGAGACTCACGCATTCACAGCCACTCTCACGCACTCCCGCTAGCCATGTCCATTCTCACGCATATCCGTCTGCGTCTTTGCATTAACACCGCATCCATGAGAAACGCGGGGGAATTTAGGAAAAACGATTAATTCCTTCTAGAAAGAATTGCTTGATTTTGAGTGCATGGAGATTTCACTACATGTACCATTGTGAGGCAGATTCCTTATTTAATTTGTTTGCATCTCAATCAGATATACCATTGGCTCAAAACGCATTGCATAGTTCAGTGACTTTATCGCGTAAGAGGTACAGACTTTATTAACGAACATATTCCTTCTAGAGTGTTACAAAAATTGCGTATAAACTGTATGAAACGTCGTGAAAATGGTTTAAAATTGAGGCTCTAAGTTAAATAAATTATCCTCATGCAAGGTAGGAGTGATATGCAGAAAACGGCATTACCGCCAGTGAATTGTTGTGTCTGCAGACTTCAAGAATCTTCCTGTCTTACTAAATAACAGACCATGACTCTATCCAGGCAGGTACAGACTGGATTTGTTGGTTAAACTTGGCAGTTTGAATGGACGGACCACGCCTCCTGCCTATATACCGCGAGTTAAAATGTCTTGTAACTTACTGCTGCAAAATGAGTACAATAGAAGCTTTGTCTTGTTTGAGAAAAAAATAATGATGCACCCTCCTATAGTTGTGTAACCAATGTTTAATGCAGTAATACTCAAGGTGGTGGTAAACATGACCTCGAAAAGTGTACCCGAGGGCATTTTCCACATCAAAAACTATGTACCGGTTCGACCTTTTCATGCAACAAGGAGTCATTTATAAAAAAAAACAAAACATAAATTACTCTTTACAAATGGGTTAGCTTCTGATTATATATTTCCAACCCAAAAAAAACCATAGGAAGGGAATATTCAATATCCACAATGCCCCCAAATTTCCCCGCGTTTCTCGGGGATGCGGTGTTATTTTATTACTTCTGTCTTCGTTTAACCATAGAATTGAAGGATTGGGAACGTGCACGTGATCCATAGACTTGCGCGACGACTCGAGTGTTTAGTTAACTTGCTTGTTGTACGTCAACTGTATTTGAAATTAATGGCCTTTTTGTGATAGAGTAGTGCGCGGCTATGTTTATGTAGGTAGTTCCAAAGCGGAAAGTTTATCATCTTTGATGCTCACGCATTACAACCCTAAAATTGCACATTCTCACGCAAAATCATGCCCAAGCTCAAGCAAGTTATCGCACAGTTGGCAGGTCTGCATAAAACGTTTCCAAGCATCAGTGGTCTTGTGGTAACTGGGATATAGTTGGTGAGACCTGGATGTTGATTCACTAGAGCTTTGCTCATCCAGACTACAATAAGCCAATATAATCCACATGATCACCTTCACTGCTTGATCAATTACCTGAGTGAAGATATATTATTATCTTATAGTGTAGTGGTCTTTCTCTGCTCCCCCTCCCCTTCCTGAGTTAATAAAATATCACACACACACACACACACACACACACACACACACACACACACACACACACACACACACACACACACACACACACACACACACACACACACACACACACACACACACACACACACACACACACACACACACACACACACACACACACACTTAATCAGCAGTGGCAGTATCCTCACTGAGGACTTCGATAGGTATATTTTGTTTTGTCAGACAAGAATCTTATGCACATTCTATTATGGTATACATGCACACTGGTGAGGGCCAACACTTTAGACTTTTGTTTAGCTTATAGTTGCATGTGAGACAGAAGGTGGTGGATGGTCTGAGGCCATGTATTGAGTACTCTTATTTGCCATCTTTGGCACCATGCAATGCAAAACATACCTCCATGAGGGGAGGAGGGAAGGGGAGGGGAGGAAGGAAGGGGAGGGGAGGAGGGAAGGAGAGGGGAGAGAGAGGAGGGAGGGGTTTAAGGGGATTGGGTATGGAGGAGGGGAGGGGAGGAGGGAAGGAGAGGGGAGGGGAGGGGAGGGGAGGGGAGGGGAGGGGAGGGGAGGGGAGAGGAGGGGAGGGGAGGGGAGGGGGGGAGGGGAGGGGAGGGGAGGGGAGGGGAGGGGAGGGGAGGGGAGGGGAGGGGAGGGGAGGGGGAGGGGAGGGGAGGGGAGGGGAGGGGAGGGGAGGGGAGGGGAGGGGAGGGGAGGGGAGGGGAGGGGAGAGGAGTGGGGGAGGGGGGAGGGGGAGAGGAGGAGGGAGAGGAGGATAGGAGGGAGAGGAGGAGGGGAGGAGAGGAGGGGAGGAAGAGGAGGAGTGGGGAGAGGAGGAGGATAGGGGAGAGGGAGGAGGAGGGGAGGGGAGGAGGGGAGATGAGGAGGGGGAGAGGAGGAGGGGGAGAGGAGGAGGGGGAGAGGAGAAGGGGGAGAGGAGGAGGGGGAGGAGGAGGGGGAGAGGAGGAGGGGAGAGGAGGAGGGGGAGAGGAGGAGGGGAGAGGAGGAGGGGGAGAGGAGGAGGGGGAGAGGAGGAGGGGGAGAGGAGGAGGGGGAGAGGAGGAGGGGGAGAGGAGGAGGGGGAGAGGAGGAGGGGGAGAGGAGGAGGGGGAGAGGAGGTGGGAGGTGAGAGGAGGACAAGGAGAGATAAGGACTTTTTACAACACTTCCTTGCCAACCTTATATGTACAAGCACAATGCACACATGCACACAGCTGAGACTCATTCCACAGATCACGTGGTCTTCAAATACACATGCTTATACATTAAAACCATTGCAACATGACTACAATACCTATAGCCTCTATATTCTGCTTGAAGTACATTTGTTGTCCTCATACTGGTATGAATAGTGACGACACATTCTTGTTGCTGCACATAAATTGGCTCAATAGAGTAACAATAGTTTGTAAGCAAATTGTCCACCCTTCTACCATCCTCAATTATTCTAGAATGGATACATGTATGTGGGACTGACTGTGTTGTCCGTCAAATCATTAGCAGACATTCTGTTTAATATATTGGCATCCTGTATCACTCTGCACCACAATATGTTGAGACCTACTACCTTGCTCGCCAGGGACTGGCTTTAAGGGGACATAAGGATGAAGCTGACAGCAATCAAAATCAAAGCGAGCTGTGCATGGGCTAGTGAAATTCCTTATGGTTTAGGGCATTAATAATGCACAACTTGCAAAGCTTCTGGGGCTCCGCCCCAGACCCCGATAAGGGAGCTTACAGCGCTCCCCCATACCCCCTTGCTGAGCGGGAGGGGGTGTAACCCCCTCCCGCAACCACCCCCTCCGCGTCCTCCCACTTCGTTATTTTATTCATTTGCCGGACCAATCTTTTTTACCTTCCGACGCCCATGATACATATACTCACACAAACACATACACACATCAACTCCACAGGCTGGTGTGGTGGCCAAGTACCTTAGTAACCAGTCCACTGTGCCAACCCCTGCCAGTGTGAAGGCATGGCTGACCAGCAAGTAAGTAGACTCTTGCTGTCCTAACACCCACGCATGCTCATGGTTTGTCCAATCGTATTGCAGTGCACTTCAAGCAAGATTACCAATGTCCCTACCTCAACCACTCCCAACAAGCTTGTCTTCAAGCCATGTCTTGGTTGACTTCAATGGTACAAATGAAACAGTACCAGCTGTTATCTGTACCGTGTATGGCTTGACCTGGCTTGCATATGCTATGGAAATATAAGATAAAGAAGGCTTGGGACATGTGTCCTGTATTGTCTGCAGCTATAACCAGCTCAGCACTTAGGTTCAATATATATTACACTGGTAAGGAAATGGCCAAGTGACGACCTTTTAAAAAACAAAGAGTGCTTCTCGTACCCAGACTAGTAGTTTAAAATTCCGAGAACGTAGTTATTAATTCGTTTTAATTATTAAATGGGAAGTTCGATGTACAGTGGGAGGTAACCTAGCCAGCTGTTGTGAAGAAGAAGATAGTGGAAAAGTTGGCGCGGTACGTTAAACTCGTTGTCCGTCCACCCTTAGTAACGTCAGTTGTGTGTAGCTTCACAAAGGACCTGAAACCAAGCGACATTTCGCTTAGCTTCCTCACGGGGAAGGCGGTTCTTCAGAAGATTGAATTGAATGCCGACTTTCTAACTGAAATATTCCACCTGCCGCCATGCCTGCAAATAAGCAGAGTCGTCTGTGACCTGATTAAAGCGGACGTCCCGTTCACAAGTCTAGGTACTAATCCCATCCAGATAGTGAGTACATGTTCACTGTATATGCACACGCCTGTATGCGTGTTCTGTGGTACTTATCTGTCTTTGTATTTTGCGGCTTAATTTCGTAGATGATCAACAAGGTCGAAGTGGAAGTGGCCTCGTGTGACGGCGTCACACCCCGAACCAAACAGTCCTCCGTTCCAGGAATAGTCACAACAGCCCTTCCACCTACGGCTATGTGGACAAGGTAGTGGATGGCATGAAGGTCTCCATCCATGCGGTTGTCCTCAGGTTCAAGGACCCTACCTTTGAAGGCTCTCTGGAGGTCAGCAACGTGGTCATCCAGAGCACGACCCCGCAGTGGAAAGTGAGCTCCCACCTCAAGGACACCCGATTCAAGAACGAGGAGGAGGACTACGTCATCGTGTACAAGATGTGCAGCTGGGACAGCGTCAAGATGGAGGGGGTGAGCCTCCCCAACACGGGCCAGGACTCGTCTCTCAGGAAACCTTCGTCCAGTTGGCCTTGAAACGCAGGATATCAGACTGCTCTGTCGTGCATTCGCGAGTGTCAATACACCTTGTGGACTTGCTGTGCATCCTGACCCAATCCCAGCTCCGAGCCACCTCCCTCCTGATCCAGAGGCTGACCGAGTCGTCTTTGCACACGGAAAAGGAGGAGGAGGAGGAGGAGAAGGAAGGGAAGAAGGCATCATTCAACACCAAGAACCACCCGAAGGCTCAGAAGCAGTCCACCCCTCACCACGCCCACCCCTCCATCCCCGCCACCCCCATCCAGGCCTACCAGGATGGCAAGCTCAACCTCTCACCTTACCTGGTCATCCAGGACTCCTTTCATGTCATGTGTGGCAAGATATACCTTCACCTTGATGACGACCTCGTGGAGCAAGCCCACCAGAATGCCGGGAGAATGAACATCGTCTTCGAGAGGGTCATGTTGGACGTGTATCCGGACCAGGCAGCGAGGTCTGGGCACCACCACTGGAACAGGGCCAACGACCTCATCAAGTCCAATGGGAAGTGGAGCGCCGAGATGCTGGGCGCCGCCTCCAAGGGGCGGGACGAGGGGGTGGAGAGGGATGTATTTGTGTCTCTGGGGGACCTCCGGGAGATGGGCGTGGTCTTGAGGTGTGCAGAGTTTGCAATCAGTGCAGTGAGAAAGAAGGTCCTTCCCCTGATCACGTCAGATAAGGCCACCTTCAAGATCCCTGATGATGATGACAACCCAGCCATACAGATGGGGATCACATTGTACAGTTACCCCAGAGATAAGGCTGGAAAGTTTCTGGGTAAGCTTGAGTGTGTGTGAGTGTGTGTGTGTGTGTGTGTGTGTGTGTGTGTGCGTGTGTGTGCGTGTGTGTGTGTGTATGTGGTGTGTGTGTGATGTGTGTGTGTGCTAGTTTGTTGTATTTTTATGTACGTGTGCTTATGTGTGTATTCGAAGCTTGAATTTGTAAAGTTCTTGTTGGAACCATTGTTTGCCATGCATGTGGTAAGGTTGGTTTTTGTTGGGTATGCCATCCTACTTTCACTGCATAAACCTTCTGACCATATCAAGCTCCACCCACCTCATTCCTCTCCAGTTTCCCCTCCCTCCTCCCCAATATGTAGTTATTAGGGTCCCCTTCATGGGCCAGCCTAAGGCCATGCCACCACATCCGTTGTGTTGGAGAGCTCTGAATCATCACACAGGTCCCAATACCATTAGCTATAGTCGAACACATGAACTGAACACAGAATTGTGCTAATGCCTTGCATCACATTGTTTACACTTTGAACTGATTACAGAGTATGACAAACTGAAACACGACAAACTGAAACACGTAACATATGCTGTGTCTAATGGAATGGATTGGAGTTTTGATGGTGGAATGGAATGGTGTACATGTATAATGTTGTACTGGTATGTCTAATGGAATAAGTGTAATTAGCATAATCTGTGTCATTACCACACACCCAGTGTCACGCCCAAATGCATACATCTACATGAGCCCCATTCATGTCAACGTCCATCAGGAGAGCATCCTGTGGTTGGCCGAGTTCATCCACGCTGTCATAGCAACTGTCGAAGACAGCCATGAAAGAGGGGGTTGTTTTGTTTGTTCCCCTTTATTTCTAAGGGATGTAATTGGGTACTTTGAATATGGTGTAGTGGAAACTTTTGATGGGGAAAACGCTTACAAATTTCACAGTTTTGGACTTCCAGCAGATGTTTTCACCATCAATACCTCCACTACATATCTTCATCACTTGGCTCCATACAGTGTACCTCCACCACATGGCTCCATACCTCCACCACATGGCTCCATACCTCCACCACATGGCTCCATACCTCCACCACATGGCTCCATACCTCCATCACCTGGCTCCATACCTCCACCACATGGCTCCATCACAGGGCTCCATACCTCCACCACATGGTTCCATACCTCCATCACATGGTTCCATACCTCCATCACATGGCTCCATACCTCCACCACATGGCTCCATACCTCCATCACATGGCTCCATACCTCCACCACATGGCTCCATACCTCCATCACATGGTTCCATACCTCCACCACATGGCTCCATACCTCCACCACATGGCTCCATACCTCCACCACATGGCTCCATACCTCCATCACAGGGCTCCATACCTCCATCACATGGCTCCATACCTCCATCACATGGCTCCATACCTCCATCACATGGCTCCATACCTCCATCACAGGGCTCCATACCTCCATCACATGGCTCCATACCTCCTCCACACATGGCTCCATACCTCCATCACATGGCTCCATACCTCCATCACATGGCTCCGTACCTCCACCACATGGCTCCATACCTCCACCACATGGCTCCATACCTCCACCACATGGCTCCATACCTCCACCACATGGCTCCATACCTCCATCACATGGCTCCATACCTCCACCACATGGCTCCATACCTCCATCACATGGCTCCATACCTCCATCACATGGTCCACCACATGGCTCCATACCTCCATCACATGGTTCCATACCTCCATCACATGGCTCCATACCTCCACCACATGGCTCCATACCTCCATCACATGGCTCCATACCTCCACCACATGGCTCCATACCTCCATCACAGGGCTCCATACCTCCATCACATGGCTCCATACCTCCATCACATGGCTCCATACCTCCATCACATGGCTCCATACCTCCATCACAGGGCTCCATACCTCCATCACATGGCTCCATACCTCCTCCACACATGGCTCCATACCTCCATCACATGGCTCCATACCTCCATCACATGGCTCCGTACCTCCACCACATGGCTCCATACCTCCACCACATGGCTCCATACCTCCACCACATGGCTCCATACCTCCACCACATGGCTCCATACCTCCATCACATGGCTCCATACCTCCACCACATGGCTCCATACCTCCATCACATGGCTCCATACCTCCATCACATGGTCCACCACATGGCTCCATACCTCCATCACATGGTTCCATACCTCCATCACATGGCTCCATACCTCCACCACATGGCTCCATACCTCCATCACATTGCTCCATACCTCCACCACATGGCTCCATACCTCCACCACATGGCTCCATACCTCCACCACATGGCTCCATACCTCCATCACATGACTCCATACCTCCACCACATGGCTCCATACCTCCATCACATGGCTCCATACCTCCATCACATGGCTCCATACCTCCATCACATGGCTCCATACCTCCATCACATGGCTCCATACCTCCATCACATGGCTCCATACCTCCACCACATGGCTCCATACCTCCATCACATGGCTCCATACCTCCATCACATGGCTCCATACCTCCATCACATGGCTCCATACCTCCATCACATGGTTCCATACCTCCATCACATGGCTCCATACCTCCACCACATGGCTCCATACCTCCATCACATGGCTCCATGCCTCCACCACATGGCTCCATGCCTCCACCACATGGCTCCATACCTCCATCACATGGCTCCATACCTCCATCACATGGCTCCATACCTCCATCACATGGCTCCATACCTCCATCACATGGCTCCATACCTCCATCACATGGTCCACCACATGGCTCCATACCTCTATCACATGGTTCCATACCTCCATCACATGGCTCCATACCTCCACCACATGGCTCCATACCTCCACCACATGGCTCCATACCTCCATCACATGGCTCCATACCTCCATCACATGGCTCCATACCTCCATCACATGGCTCCATACCTCCATCACAGGGCTCCATACCTCCATCACATGGCTCCATACCTCCACACATGGCTCCATACCTCCATCACATGGCTCCATACCTCCATCACATGGCTCCGTACCTCCACCACATGGCTCCATACCTCCACCACATGGCTCCATACCTCCACCACTTGGCTCCATACCTCCATCACAGGGCTCCATACCTCCATCACATGGCTCCATACCTCCATCACGCACTGTCACATCTCCATCAAGAAGGCCACCACTATCACTCATGCTTGTGCGTGTGTGTGTGTGTGTAGCATGTCTCTAGATGGAGGAAAGTCAATCAATTTGTGTACTGCAGTGGATGCAGCTGTGACTGCTGCATCTGAGCTAGTGTGTATGTTTGATCATGTATGTATGTGGACGTGTGTATGTTATCTGTGTGCAATTGCGTACATTCATGTTTGTCCATGTGTATCTACATTGTGTATGGTCATGTGTGCGTGTTTGTGTGTGTGTGTGTGTGTGTGTGTGTGTGTGTGTGTGTGTGTGCGTGTGTGTGTGTGGGTGTGTGGGTGTGGGTGTGTGTGTGTGGGTGATATTTTATTAACTCAGGAAGGGGAGGGGGAGCACATAGCACGTGAACATGTGTGTGTGTGTGTGTGTGTGTGTGTGCGCGCGCACACAGGTGTGTACATTCATGGACATGTACGATTTGTGTGAGAAATAAGAACCCAAAGTCTCTGCAAGTTGTACAAGCCCATGTGTGTGTGTTTGTGTGTGCAAAGATACAGTAGGTAGGTGGGTGTGGCAGGTAATAATGCAAGTGCGTAGTGCATGTTCACGTGCTATGTGAGCTAAGTTATAGCATCCTTGCGCAGTGTAGCCGAGTGAGCGTGACAGGAATGAAGTTAAACAAGCAAATGTGGGAAAGCTTTATAATACACTACTAGGTACCGAACGGTGATGCGAGTGACTAGGAAAAAAAAAATCCTTACGCGCGTCCGCGACGTGCTGACAACCATTCACTTGGATCCGTTAATTCGGTACGATCGTCATATAACTCATCTTCTTTGACCTCAGAAAATAAAACAAAACAACAAAAAACAAACAGACACTGAGTTGCGAACGGCTATATAGCTTAGTTTAAGGCGGAGATTGGGCGGAACAAGGAATATTCATGCGGAATGGGAGAATGGAACTAGGGTTGCCTGGGCAAATCGAGCAGGAAATGTACATTAACTTTGCACGCCTGTATCTCCGCAACGGATAGAGTGAAAATTAACGAACAGAACAAATCAATAGCTATAGGACCCCTCTACCTACAAACCGAATTTGAAGCGATTTGATTACTCCTGCCGAAAGTTATGACGGGTTCATACCCTGTGGGGTATCGGACGTTGCAATACGGGCACGGAGCAAGTGCAAGACCCCCAAAAGTATTTTACCATAGAAAAATGGTGTAGTATGAAGTGGTGAAAATAGGAAGTCAATGGCGTGTACCGTTCGGAAGTTATAGCGATTCAAACGTGAATGATATTTATAACTTTTTTATATATATAGCGAAGGCTCATTTTCTCGGAAACTGACCCAACTACATTTCAGTATGTTTTATAAGTGTGAAATTATTATGGTGGGTAGAAAATTATTGTGTACATATTCCCACATCCTCATCATGCTATGGGGCATGTTCCAAGTTACCTGAGCAGTTCATTGCCCTATTAGTTTATAGCTTGATGTGACCATTGCATTAGGGTATCCTAAGGTCACCTAATTTGTTTCAATACATCAGGAGGTCACCTGATGTGTCCCATGTCATTTGAAGTGTACCCCATAGTCACCTGATGCCCATTTGATCCACAGGTTGAAATGCATATGGCACACACACATATGCATATGGCACACATGCCTATTGTCTACCTTTTTGTATCATGATTTAGGGAAAAGGTTCATCTCCACAATGAGGTCTGGTTTTTGTTCTATTTTTGAATTGTATTTGTACTGTCCTATACTAATGTAGGGATGGGGTTATGCGTATTCGTAAAGGGGGGTTCTATACTAGCTAATGTAGGGATGGGGTTATGTGTTTTTGGTAGGGGGGGGGGGGGGGGGGTTTGCCATCAATTTTTTGTGGTAATGTACTTTGGTCTCTCACCACAACAGACTGTGATGTCCTTCTAGAGTCTTGCGGGAGGGCATGCTACTAATGATGTTCACAGGTTGGAGCTGGAAGTGTTCTAGGGCAAGTATGGCGGCACATTCACCTAGCTGACATCCTTATCCCTATTTGGGTAATGAGCAGACCAGTGGCCTGTAATTTCATTAACCCATCTACATGCTTAACTCAAGTAGCTACTGAAAGCAAGTTTGATGATGGGGATCAGCAGCCTTGGATTGGCATTCCAGTTGCCAAAACATGCTACCAATGTACAATACAAAATGCTTGCTGCACTCTCACCCTTATAGCTGTTCAATACCTATGGTTGTTGGAGATGAAAGCCAAGCTGAGTCTCTCATGGTTGTTGGAGATAAAAACCAAGCTGAGCCTCCAAGTATTTGTTATCTTGACATCACGGGGAATTGTTCCACGTCCCAAACTACCGACAATCTATATGGGTCATCAACGGAGTATTAACCATACGATTTGTACCACGCCTTGTCTATATAACTACTGCTTATGGCGTCATGCAAGGTATCCATAGTACGTTTGACTGGTCGGTTGGAGAATGGTTTGGTCCCAAAAATTAATCACTGTTAGATCGCAGAAATAGATCATTGAAAAAATGGGCTGTTGTACGGTAGCGGAATTCACCGTAGTTACGTGACACTAGTTTTCCAACCAAACTCAGATAAAGTCACAATATACAGATCACATTTAAGGGTCACTCAATCAAACTAAAATCCATTCACCAATTAAAATAATAAACACTACAAAATTCTATTCTATAGAGTTATATTTCCATGTTCTAATGTTTCTAATACAGTCACCAGAGTGGACCAAGTCACGGGCATCATACCCTTTCCGTCAAGCCATTTCTGGAATATGGCTGTATTGATGTCTACAGCTACCCAATGGTGTTCTTTCTCTAATGCTTTGACAACCACTCCATTATCATCTTGCAGCAGAATCATTCCAAACATCAGATAATTAACTCCAATCCGTTCAGCAATATTCACTCCATGGTTGGAGAAGGATAATAATTTCAGCAAAGTAGGTGTTTCTGGAGGGAGATACACGCAAGGCAACTTATAGTACAGAGTGTACAATCCACGTACAAAACAATGATGCGTACCAATACCTTATCACTGAAATTAACACAGCATTTATGCATACATGCATCAACTACTGCAAGCAGTGCATAAGTACACACTTAGGGCTTATGCTTTGTATGTTACAAGACCTCCAAGTTAGACATGCTATAAGTTTGCATGTTGCGTACATGAAACTAATATCATAAAAATAATATTATTACATTACTACATGCAACACGCAAGGTGAAGCTATGCCAATTCAGCGATGGTGGAATTCTCTTTATCAAGATGAAAATTCAGGGTACCACTTAAAATAAAAAACAGCTAATCAATTAACTGTAGTGAAAACAAAAAACATGCCTTGAGGTGGTTTATGAATTGTATGGTTGATTCAATGGTAAGCCAACTAATTGGCTTCAAGCCTTAACCCAACTGTATACGATGTTCATGTGCCTATCAGGTCTCCTACACAACAATGCACAAGTGTCTTATACCCACACATGACATACTAACCATCCAACTGTTTTTCCATCACTTTACCAATCATCTTTAACAAAGACTGGCGAGTAGAACTCTCTAGAAAACAAAGTAATTAAAAGACATAAATAATAAAACAACCATTTGATTACAGTTGATTAAGAAAAAAAGTGGTTTAAAGATAGAAAAGCCAAAGGAAAATTGAGGTGTGTAATTGTGGTAGCTGTGAGTCATTCAGTATTCACATACTAGTCACTACTGACCAGCGTTGAAAGGGTCATGGGGGAAGGATCGGATATAAACAAACCCAACAGTTTGTGTCTACCACAGACACTGAAATCGATTATAAACTAATCAACTGATGGCAACGGCTCAGAAGTGGACATAAATAGCATTGGTAAACAGCAGCATTATGATTGGTACACTTTGTATATTAATATAATGCACAGAGCTCAGTGTACGCCAGTATTCAGATGGGATTATTATACAGCGCATGCATTGGTCCTCTACAATAAAGCACATATAAGTGGTCCTCATATAATAGCATGTACATACATGTAAGTCCGTGCACACCACACATATATGGCATCAATAAAACAGCATAATACATGTATTCACAGCATATTGCAGGTATTTCAAAATGAAGATAATGCTTTAAAATGAATGTAACTCTTTACTAAATTAGTTAGGAATCTAGTTCTCGTGTATATGCTCAAAATCCTGACAGTGTTTGTCTGGTATGAAGCATACTGAACTGCATTTGGGCCACCAGCACTGTTTTGAGAATAGACTTTTTTCACATTTTAGCTCTGTCCATCCTGCTTCATTAAATTATACCACTACATTTAACTGCAGATGCCACTAGTTCATTGGATATCAATCAATACATAGAAATACATAGCAATGTACGTACAGGGTGGGGTTTAAATACTGACCTGGCACTACAGGAGCTGTAAAAGTAGATGCTGCAAAATAAAGGAGAGGTTAATTGCATTTGCAGTACACACTTTGCAATAGCTCACCTCCCACTAGGTATGGCAGATAAGGTTCCAGTACCTTCCATTTATCTAAGGCAACACTCTTCTTACCATTCATATCAACAATGTGTGTATACTTCTCAAGGAGGGCCTTCTTTAATAAATGCAGCTCTACTCTGGTGTCATTAGAGGGATCTGAGCTGTCTACAGGTTGGCAGGAGACCACCTCTAATACCTCTAGATGGGGACAAAACTCCTGACGGGTCTTTTTAATGACTTCACATACCGAGTGTGCTAGCTGTAGGTATTTGGGGTCTGTCTTGTTAGGGGAGGACATAGTCAATGAGATGGATTGGAATGACTCACTCATCTCAACCATTGTGGTCACCCCTGTCTCACTAAGCCACATTAAGCCCCTATTCCACACATCACAGCGGCGATTAAAAGGGTGGAAGTGGAGGGACGTGGTTTGTGCAGCTGGTAGTGCAAACTCAAGGGGCAGCCTATGAAGAAGGACGTGATGAAAGCGTGGGGTGAAGAACTGATTGGTAGACTTAACAGCCTCAGACCAACGGAAACTATTGTTGAGAACCAAGGCACTACTTGGCCTATCAACATTGACGAGAGCTGGGATGAAGAGGAGGGGACCAAGTCCAGAAATGGCTGAACCTTCAGGTGCCATATTTGTATCAATTTGAGATATGTCCACTATTTGACCTATCTCAAAATGAACCATAAACTGTGTTATCATATCAACATTGTATTCAGGAAATGTGCTCTTAATAAGTGCTGTGGGTATTATTCCAGAATTGCTAGTGAGATGAGCATATTCCTTAAGAGATTGATGTGCAAACAAAGCTCCATTGACCTTCTTCAAGATGCTCTCTTTTTGAAGGACTACCCAGCTACAATGGGGATCTTCAAATGGAATAAAGACTATTAAACCCTTTTCTGACAGGGTTTTTACAAGTGGGACAACAGCAGTGATGTCAGGATGAATGGCTTTATCCTGATCAGCCTCCAGACGTACATAAAGATCAGATAGGGATATGGCATGCATATCAGGAGGTAGCTTCTCCTTCAAGAAGGCAAGTAGCAAGTGACACATCATGGAGATTGGAGGAGACATACTTAGAACATCTTTATTTGTTACGTACAGCAGATTTCTGAACTGGGCCATTACTTCACAGTGTATGTTTGTCAGGTTTACACCTATAACATCAACCAACTTTTGATGGCTAATCACCTTCCTAGCAATTAATCCTAAATGGCTCATATTCTCCTTCAGCTTTTCTGGTGTTAGTAGGTCTGCATGTGTGCCCACTACTATGACTGATGACTTCTGGGGACATTTGTGACACACACCATCAATCATAGTGGACCAGTAGTACACCTCCTTATTGATGACATCAGGGTTCTTCCTTAGGTCCTGCAGGAGAAGGAAGACAGCTGGACTGTCAAGGGAGATGGCCTCTAGACATGCAGAGTGGCACGAGAAGTATTGATGATGTCCAGCCAAGTCATAGATGATC
Source organism: Ephydatia muelleri (assembly GCA_013339895.1). Lineage (NCBI taxonomy): Eukaryota > Metazoa > Porifera > Demospongiae > Spongillida > Spongillidae > Ephydatia > Ephydatia muelleri. The sequence goes on from JABACO010000003.1 coordinate 2,624,029, forward strand.
ATGTTGCTGTAGAGACTGTCAACTTGATGTGGAATGATCCCAGCAGTGAGAGGTTCCACCACATTTTCCCGTCTTAATAGACGCTACAGAATTGAATCTTATAAACCACTATCACCAAAGGTGAATCAGTACATGCCAGTGGAAGAATGAAAACTACATTGGAGAACTACTTGCCCCAAGAATACTAATACCTACTCTCTTGCATCGTGTTTGATAAATGTGCAGAATCAGCAAGTCATGAGCAATATTAGCTTCACGGACATCACTGTCACACTAATTACTGCATGCCAGAAATAATGATCCATTGTCCATTGATTAAAGATATGTAGTCACTCGTCTCTGTGACTAATTCTACCCCAAAGTTACTAAGTATTCCATTGATGGAGACAAAGTATTTATATACTTGTTTGGTTTTATACAATGAACTAATGCAACCAACACAGTGTTTCACAACGTCTTGTACAACACTTGTGCATCTCAATCACATTTTTACACCTACAGGTTACTGTACCAGCTTTGTATCAGCACTGAACTGTTATTTAGTACACTATAATTATTATCCAGTGAGAAGTTCGACTCACAACATCTCTTTGTCCTAACATGCTACATAAAGAAAGTAAATCATATCAACATGCAGTGGAAAAGAAACTACATGTATGCACAAAGCACACTATTTCCTGATCATCTGTACTTTTCAGAACAATATATTTTTCAGTAGATATCAGTTATCACAAATGGTTGAAAAACGCAGTGTTACCTCACATTGCAAGCATTTGTCCTGTGGGCCTACTACTTGTAACTATAGAATGAAGAAGCTAAAAAGTAGTTAGCAACACAGCCCGTGGTCCAGTATTTGTGTTGGTGTACATGTTGGGAAGTTTGTTCATAGGTTAAGTGTTGTGACAGGCAACACTGTGTCAAGATGTTGAGTGAGATGAGAGTTGGAGAGGTTGGACAAGGTAGAACCCATTTTGCATCGTACAGTGACAGCATACAGTACATGCAGTAAATTACTATTGCTCGCTTGAACCACTGGCAATAATTACCAGCATTAATTTGCTGCTGCAGGGTTATTGTTGGTTGTGGTGTACATCAAGTGTACCCTGCATATGCACTTACTTTATTGACATCACAGACAATTTATTAGCTTATAGCAGTTGCACATTTGGTACTAAACCTGATCGAATAAGCTCATTTCTTGAGTTCATGCACAAAAAGGGCATGATATATGTACATTAAAATTATACATGACATGTACATTTGGGAAGTTTAGGACATTAGGATTTGGCATAAACACACAACAGCTGAAATATTGCATGCAAATCTTCTCTTATGCTGCTAATTAAAGCCTCCCTGCTACATCACCATCAGACATTGGCTATCTCTTGAAATGTGCAATCCATTCTTACATTTACAAGACGAGTTGTTGTTGGCTTCGAAATGTTGATGATGGCCTTCAATAAGAAATAGAATGTTGAGGCAATACAATCATAATAGGCAATAAGAACAGAGATGCATGAATTTTGCAACCTTTACACACCCATTTGCAGTATGATACAGCTCATACAAGGACACTTGTCAGTGCATTATATTCATGAGAGGTAAGCAGTGTAAACAATATGATACACAAACGTTACTCACAGCTACTGTAAATGTAGCATGCAATGATCACAGGCAAGCTATATGTAACCACGTGTATAACATCAAACATCATGACTACATGTACAAACTTCTATACTGGAAACATTCAACACTGCTTAGTCATTTGTATGCATGTAGAGACGTGACCAATATTGAGTGCCTATGACTTGTACCCAGACCATACAATGTTTACTTTACCTGAGTCAGTGTACTTTTCCCAGCACCTGTATTTCCACACAACACAACCTTTCCATAGGAATCAGCAGGAAAGTCACTGCACGTTTTCATCACCTGATTGAACACACTGAGGGATCTGTACCCCGCATCCCTCATGGCTGTACGTCCTTGATTGTTCTTAAGGTTGACATCAATACCAGGATGGAACAGGAGTGTTCTTACACAGCTGATCTGATCCTTCTCTTCAACCGTCTTAGCTCTAACAGCCAAATGCAGAGCAGTATCACCAGACTAGTGGGCAAAACAATGGATTAATTTTCAGTCATTCAAGTACTTCTAGAATACATCATACAAGTACATGTATAAAAATAGCCCTTCCTTCTACTACATCAGCAGGCTACAAGTGAGCTATAAACTTACACCAATGATAGTATTATATTAATAACACATGCTCATGGAATACATGCTAGTATGGTCTATCTAAAGTATGACTAAGTGATTTGTGTGGTGCTAAAAGCAATAAGACTAGGTAGATTCATAGTAGAGTGGGGTTTAGAGGAACGATACAGGGTAACAGCTCACATGGACATACGTAGAGCAACTACAGACACTCCTTGTCTTGACAGTCTATTTTCACTGCACACATGCAGAACAAATGTGCTCATTTTAAGATGCACAGTTTGAGAGTATGATTGTCATGAACTGCGCTAGTTCCTGGACCTTGTTATTACTGACTCATGAGAGAGCAAAGCAAAAGAAGAAAGTATTTCAGGGAAGGAATGGGGCCACAATCTGGGTTTGAAAAAAGAAGACGGTGGAGGTGTATGGATCTCAAGAAACATTCAAAAACATGCAATTTGTTGTGATTATCGTATTGTGCAAGGTGTTACTATGCTATATCAAACTGCAATAAAATTGCAGAAATATAAACGAGACTGTTCATGATGTGTCAAATCAGGTCTTTTCCATGCTCCTAGCAACTGTCCAAAATTTTAGATTCCGAATCTGTTGAGGGCAGTAAATATTGTTTTGAAAGAATGTGGAAATATGGAAATGGTGTGATCAAGTACATATGTCCAATCGCACAATCTATGGACCAATTTAGAAGCCAGCTGTCAAACATTGCTATTTACTTGGGATAACAATCAAGCAGCTGTCTTGTTCAACAAACATCAGTACCCAAACATGTTTCTCCTAGTTTTCTGGGTCTTAATATACTGTACAGGTTACAAAGTGGGTACATCATCACTGCAGTGCTTTTAGTAACTTGACTCTTTATAATTGTACATGCATATCATTAGTACCCAATGGGCTCTTTGCATGTGTTTATACTCTTTAGGCTCTAATCACATGCAATATTTATGTAGGCCATTCCAGTAGAACCCAGCACTTGCAATTGGTCCCTGTGCACTATGTAGGTAATCAACTACATGTATGGTCAACTATACCCGAGAGACATTAGATGTCAAAAGTGTAATTGTAGGCAGCATAAAGATAATAATCATGATAATGTTTTGCAAGGAATGTGCACAACCATCTGATGCTTGAAATAGTGTCCCTATGAGGCAACAGAATGACATTGATCAAGCAAACATACTCTCTGCAGATCTGCATTTATAGATTGCTCTAGATTCAACCTATGAGATCAGTGCTTGGACCTCTATTATTCCTCATTTATATCAATGACCTTCCTGATTGTTTAGGCCACCAGTTCAATCTAAAATATTTGCAGATGATACCAAAATCTATGCTACTCACTCTTCTGATTCATCCTCACCTTTGTCTCTGTCTTTGTCGAATTTTTGTATGTGGACTGAAACGTGGCAGCTTAATATTGCTTTTCAGAAGTGCAGTGTAATATCCTTTGGACATAACTCTGCAAGCAATTCTTACTCCCTGGGTGGTGTACTGCTAAATAGGGTTTTTGATATTTGTGACTTAGGTGTTCATATTGCACCTGATTTTAAACCCAGCTTACATTGTGCATCTATTGCTGCAAAGGCTTTCCAAAGGTGTTCAAACGCTAAATATCTCAACGCTATGTCAAGTATTCATTTCATATGTGAGACCAATTCTCGAATACATTACTCCAGTGTGGAATCTGTGGCTCATAGAAGACATTAAATGTGTTGAAAGAGTTCAACGCTTTTTCACCAGAGCTCTTTTTATACGAGTAAAGCTGTCTACTATGAGCTATACTTATCGTCTTGCTAATTTAGGTCTTCATTCATTGGAGTATCGTAGAGTGTATTTTGACCTTGTTATGTGTTTCAAGATTGTGAAAAACCTTGTAGATCTTGATACATCAGCTTTGCCCTGAACAACTTCAAGAATACGATTTTGAGGTGGTTCATCAAAATGGAAGAAGCCATGGGAATGCCAATGCCTTATCTCACTGTGGCCAAAACTCAGAGTACCGTGCTGACAAGGGTTCAAATGTAGCCATGTCTGCCTAAGGGCAGAAGACCCCATAGAACAACTCCAACAAGGATGAAGCCATTGTACCTGTGTAGTGAGCGATATGCAAGGGTACGTGACCAAATCTAGAGCAAACAAGGAGTGAGAGATGCTGGGAGCTTGCACAACTTCTTGAAATGTGGGATCAAGTGATGTTGAAGGATAAGATCATCCACTGAAGACACGAGGATGCTAATAGTGAGAATTTATTGTGCTAAACGTGAGTCGAACTAATGTTTTAGAGAAGTTGCATAATGCACCTACGAGAGGGCATTTGGGTGATACCAAGACATTGTATCGACTCTACAAACGGTTGTATTGGCCAAGTTATGGGGAGGCTGTTAGACTATGGTGCAGGATAATGCATTGATTACAGAAGCCGCACACAATATGAGACTTTTACCTGCTCATGTTTGGAGAAAAAATAAATAAATATTCATTATTGTGTTTACATTTGATAAAACTGTTACACGGATGTTTGCGGCCATATATTTTGTGGACAGTAGGTTTATAACCCGAAATATTGAAATGATTACGTATTCCATTAGCAACGTCCTAGACAACCAGAGCCAAGAAACGTGAACCCCCTGTACAAAAACAGGAATTATACTAGCATCATTTAAAGCTTCCAAACAAAAGAAGCATCATCTTTCTACATACACTGCGTTTCTCTTGTCACAGTTTTGACGCTACGGCAAGTTATGGTTCCTGAAAGCGGGTAACCTCGACATACCTGTCCACTTTGAAGTACGTTTTCCACGCTCCCGACCCTTAGAAAGTTTTGATTGAAGCTTAATCTTAGAGATAACAGAAGGTACTAACTTATTCGATTATCTGCGTGTAGCCGACGTTTTTTGGGCTAGAGATGCGTATTGCTGAAATATCGTGAATTTAACGGTATCAAAATTTTACTCTTTTTGGGGGAGTGATCGCTGCCACATTTTGTGGAGCTATTGAAAGCTGGTGCTCCTTCATAATCAAGGACAGTCTTTTGACTTGGTCATGTACCGAATGGTACGTATATTGCAAGGAGTTAAACCTGGCATGGATGGATTCTGCTCCTTGCTCCCTCAGAAGACCAAATCCAACGTATATTCTTTTAGCCCATGGCACTGTATGTTCTTCCAGCATGTGCATTTTTAATGTTATAGAGCAGTCTGGGAAGGAACTCCTAACGTGCTCCATGAGCTGGGCCATTATAGTTTCTATTGGATTATGTACAGTTATTTCATACATGTACTTCTGGCCTAGCAGGGTGAAGATGTTTGTAAACTTCATGCATGCCTCCGTTGCTGGTGTTATTAGTGTAGGGCACTTAGTTGTTGCAACCTCTACGATGGAGGTGCACAAACGCTTGATGTTGCTGGCTAAATAGTGTATGAGTTACAACAACTGAACTAAATTTAGATGATTCTAACCTGTAGTGTCTTGTGGATGTGGTTACCAACAAACACATCACCAAAGTATTGCTGCCGCTGCACCTTGAAGGATTGAAGGGCTTCATCCAATCCCTTCACAAATGGACCATCATGAAGAACAAACTCCTTGCTAGTAACTTTGGTGATCTTAGCTATTTCCATTTCCTGTGTTAGGGTGTTATAATCAGTGTTTGCTTAATCCTTACCATTTTCTCCACAGACTGCATCCTGTCCAGGGCATGCCTGATAAGGATCTCCGTAACAGGGCTGTCCTCCCCATATGCCACCACTACGTACGTGACAGCTCCTCTAAAGTGCCAAGGAGTCTTGGGCTTCAGCCAACTTAGCCTTGGCCACCTGCAGCTTGTGCAGCTCTTCAGTGTACTTTGTGAATGAGGATGAGCTGCTGCTTTCTTCCTGGTATGTGTACGCCAGCTGCAAGTCAAACTGGTGGCAAGTGTCCTCCAGCAGCCTGAACAGCTTCATGAAGACACCCTGTGTCATATGCAGCCCTGGTATATAACCTAAGAAGCGGCCACACACTCTGCATCGCTCTTCGACTTTCTTTGCGTGTATCTCCATTCTAAAATACTGAAATTATTCATAAAACTCCTGCCTAATTCTGGGGTTAAAAAAAAGTCGGCTATTAATGAGTGATATATATATACTCTCCTATGTGTGCTGATCATAATATTACTCGCTTACAGATTTCTATGGGTCGGTTGGTCCGCAAAGACTGCTCAAGTACACCCCATCTTTTCCCGCCAAAATTACATTGATGTGGAAACGGGCTGCGCAGAACCATTCATAATAAATGTAGTCCTTGTGCAATTATGGCTTATGTATAGCTGTGGTAGAGTATTTTCATGAGCATTTTCTCTCCTCGGAATGTCATAAGACGAGTGTGATATGTGCTCGCAAAAACTAACATCGTATAATGAGATGCGGCTAGATATTTTTTTTGGTAGCTCATACTAAATTACGGTATCGCTTAATTATCCAGCCTACTGTCCGGCCGCAAACACCCGTGGTTATTCTTAATAGCATGACTGTACTGCTTTCATCAATAAAAATTGATTTGGTGGAGGCCTTCAGGTCAATCTTATGAACATATAAGGTCATACTATCAACATCAACAGTTTCCAAATTCCATAATACTGTACGACCAACTATTTTAGAATGGAAATGATGTGTTTTATAGCAGTCGTATATAACATGATTTGAAACATGACTCTGTTTGGAAGTACCTATAAGTGAGTGCATCTACATCCTCCCATCCTTAACAATAGTACATCTCAGCAAGGAACATACAGCGCTCTCTCCTAAACCATGATGTCATACACATCTCATATCCTCCATCCCTCGCCATACAAGATCCATCACTCTATTAATATGCTGTCCAAGAATTGAAGAAAGCTAAGAGACGCCACAAATTTCAACAACGGAACAAACTACACATAGACAAAAGGGCATCATTGGTATGCTGTGCCTCATCCCCAGAACACCATAAAACTGTATTTGGTACCCATACTTACTTTGCTATGCACTGGATGTGCATCTACACAATGTAAGTGAGAATTAAGTAACGTGATAGGCGTACCGTAAAAAGGGTTCCCGTGAACACGTCATCATCCACTACTGTAGACTCTGGGTATGTGCTGCATTGCATGTACACATTGTATAACGACACCACTCACCTCGTTCTGCATGTTGAATTTTGCACCCCTATCCAATAGCATCTTCACACACTTTAACATCCCTGCGTTTGAAGCCACCATCAATGCAGTCCATCCATCCTGTAATGATAAGTGTATGTATTCATGCGTGTATAATCAATGTCAGGTACACATTGTACTAATGTACATAAAGTGGCAGTACACAAGGACCAATACCCTACACAGTTCAACAACACATTCCCCTAAAAGAGGCAAATCCTTCACTGTTAGGAACATACAGTGCTCCCTCATACACCATAATGTCATACTCCTCTCATATCATCCCACTCCTCCCTAGAATCATCACTCTACTAATACACTGCCCAGAGGTTGAAGAACACTGTGTCACCACACATTTCAAAAACAGAACAAACTACACAATGTCTCATTGGTGTGCTATGCCTCATCCCCAGGCAAGCATAAAACTGTATTTTGTACCCATACTTTTCCGTGCACTGAATAAGCATCCACACAATATAAGTGGGAGAGGAGAGATTATAGTGCTCTAAATTGAGTGATAATGAATGTGCGATGGGACACCTACTCTATCCTATCAAGTTCTGGAGTCTAGTTTGAAGTGCAATCAAGGGGCGAAAAAAGTACATTTATCAGCTAGTATTCTGGTGCACACATGACCACTTAAATGGTACATATATTAAAATAAGATGGAGGGTTATAGCCACATATGATTAAGTTGCATGCATTTATCGTTTTGTACATCGGTTGTAAAGCTTGTGAGCATCTTCCCAAGTACATTTATTACTTGTAGCAGACATTTAATAACTTGACAGGTATGCCCTAAACAGGATTCCGGTGAACACGTCATCATCCACTACTGTAGACTCTGGGTATGTGCTGCATTGCATGTACCCAGTGTACAGTGACACAACTAACCTTTTTATGCATGTCGACCTTTGCACCCCTATCCATTAGCATCTTTACACATTCCACCTGCCCTTCATGTGAAGCCACCATCAATGCGGTCCATCCATCCTGTAATGTTAAGTGTATGTTTTCATGTGTGTTCCATCAATGTCGCCATACCACTAATGTACAAATAGTGGCAGTACACTAGGACCAGCACCTAAAGTTCAACAACTCATTCTCCTAAAAGAGGCAAATTCTTCACTGTGAGGAACATACAGTGCTCCCTCATACACCATAAGTCATATACCTCTCATTTCCTCCCACCCTCCCCATACAACAAGCCTCATCACTCTACTCTGCCCAGAGGATGGAAGAACACTGAGTCACCACACAGTTCAAAAACAAAACAAACTGCACAGAGAAGGCCTCATTGGTGTGCTATGCCTCATCCCCAGACCACCATACAACTGTATTTTTGTGTTAAGTTTGAAGTGCAATCAAGGGGCAAAAAATGTACATTTTCAGCTAGCATTCTGGTACACACATGTAACAAATGACCACTTGAATGGTACATATATTAAAATAAGATGAGGGTTATAGCCACATGCGATTAAGTTGTATGCATTTATCGTTTTGTATACCAGTTGTAAAGCTTGTGAGCAACTTCCCAAGTACATTTATTACTTGTAGCAGAAATAAAATAACATGACAGGCATTCCCTAAACAGGGTTCCCGTGAACACGTCATTATCCACTACTGGGTGTGTGCTGCATTGCATGTACCCAGTCTACAATGACACCACTCACCTCGTTCTGCATGTTTACTTCTGCACCCCTATCCAATAGCATCTTTACACACTCCACCTGCCCTTCATGTGATGCCACCATCAATGCGGTCCATCCATCCTGTAATGTTAAGTGTATAGATGTATCCATGCGTGTACCATAAATGTGAGATACACATTCTACTAATGTACAAAAAGTGGCAGTACACTAGGACCTGCACCTCACAAAGTTCAACAACACATTCTCGTAAAAGAGGAAAATGATCCACTGTGAGGAATATACAGTGCTCCCTCGTACACCATGATGTCATACGCCTCTCATATCCTCCCACCCCTCCCTAGCCTCATCACTCTACTAATACACTGCCCAGAGGATGAAGGAACACTGAGTGACCACACAGTTCAACAACAAAACAAACTACATGGACAAGGCCTCATTGGTGTGCTATGCCTCATCCCCAGACCACCATACAAATGTATTTTGTACCCATACTTTGCCGTACACCGAATAAGAATCTACACAATGTAAGTGGGAAGAGGAGAGGTTATTGAGCTCTACATTGAGTGATAATGAATGTGGGAGGGAACACCTACTCTACAGCTATGGAGTATTTTGGAACCAAAGCTATCCTATCAAGCTTCTGGGGTTTAGTTTGAAGTGCATCAAGAGGCGAAAAATATACATTTTTCAGCTAGCATTCTGGTACACACACGTAATAAATGACCACTTGAATGGTACAGGTATTAAGATAAGATGGGGGATTATAGCCCCTGTGATTAAGATGTATGCATTTATCGTTTTGTACACCAGTTGTAAAGCTTGTGAGCAACTTCCCAAGTACATTTATTACTTGTAGCAGAAATAAAATAACATGACAGGCATGCCCTAAACAGGGTTCCTGTGAACACGTCATTATCCACTACTGGGGACTCTGGGTATGTGCTGCATTGCATGTACCCAGTGTACAGTGACACAACTGACCTTTTTATGTATGTCGACCTTTGCACCCATATCCAATAGCGTCTTTACACATTCCACCTGCCCTTCATGTGAAGCCACCATCAATGCGGTCCATCCATCCTGTAATGATAAGTGTAGGTATTCATGCGTGTACCATCAATGTCAGATACACATTCCACTACACAAGGACCAACACCTCACAAAGTTCAACAACACATTCTCCTAAAAGAGGCAAATTCTTCACTGTGACGAACATACAGTGCTCTTCATACACCATAATATACTACACTCCCACCCCTCCCCATACAACAATCCTCATCACTCTACTAATATACTTCCCAGAGGATGGAAGAACACTGAGTCACCACACACAAAACAAACTACATAGACAAGGCCTCACTGGTGTGCTATGCCTCATCCCCAGACCACCATACAACTGTATGTTACACCCATACTTTGCCATGCACCGAATAAGCATCCACATAATGTAAGATATATATTGAGTTCTTAATTGAGTGATAATGAATGTGTAAGGGGACACCTTCTCTACAGCTATGTGGTATTGTGGGACCAAAGCTATCCTATGAAGTTCTGGAGTCTAGTTTGAAGGGCAATCAAGGGGCGAAAAATATACATTTTTCAGCTAGCATTCTGGAACTCACACACGTAATAAATGACCACTTGAATGGTACAGGTATTAAGATAAGATGGGGGATTATAGCCCCTGTGATTAAGATGTATGCATTTATCGTTTTGTATACCAGTTGTAAAGCTTGTGAGCAACTTCCCAAGTACATTTATTACTTGTAGCAGAAATAAAATAACATGACAGGCATTCCCTAAACAGGGTTCCCGTGAACACGTCATTATCCACTACTGGGGACTCTGGGTATGTGCTGCTTGCATTGCATGTACCCAGTCTATAATGACACAACTAACCTCGTTCTGCATGTTGACTCTTGCACCTCTATCCAACAGGATCTTCACACACTCCACCTTCCCTGTGTTTGAAGCCACCATCAATGTGATCCATCCATCCTGTAATGATAAGTGTACATATCCATGCATGTACCATCAATGTCAGATACACATTGTACTAATGTACATAAAGTGACAGTACACAAGGACCGACACCCCACACAGTTCAACAACACTATCTTCTAAAAGAGGCAAATTCTTCACTGTGAGGTACATACTGTGATCCCTCATATACTGTACCATAATGTCGTACACTTCTCATATCCTCCCTCCCCTCCACATACAAGCCTCATCACTCTACTAATACACAGCCCAGATGGTTGAAGAACGCTGAGACATCACACAGTTCAACAACAGAATACATTACACAGACAAGGCCTGATTGGTGTACCATGCCTCATCCCCAGACCACCATACAACTGTATTTTGTACCCATGCTTTTCTGTGCACCAAGTAAGCATCCACACAATATAAGTGGAAGAGGAGAGATTATTGGGCTCTAAAGTGAGTGATAATGGGATGAGGGTACACCTGCTCTACCGCTACAGGAGCCAAAGCTTCTGGGGTTTCGTTTGAAGTGCAATCAAGGGTAAAAAACGTATGCTTTTTTCAGCTAGTATTCTGGTACACTCATGTAACAAATGACCCCTTGAATGGTACATGTATTCAAATAAGATGGGGATTTTAGTAACATGTGATTAAGATGTATGCATTTCGTTTTGTACATCGGTAGTAAAGCTTCGTGCATCTTCCCAACTACGTTTATTACTTGTAGCAGAAAATAAATAACATGACAGGCATGCCCTAAACAGGGTTCCCGTGCACATGTCAACATCCACTACTGCGGACTCTGGGTGTGTGCTGCATTGCATGTACCCGGTCTATAATGACACAACTCACCTTTTTCTGCTTGCTAACCTCTGCACCCATATCCAATAGCAGCTTCCCACACTCCACCTTCCCTGCGTTTGAAGCCATCATCAATGCAGTCCATCCATTCTGTAATAATAAGTATTCATATCCATGCGTGTACCATCAATGTCAGTTACACATTCTACTAATGTACAAATGGTGACAGTACACAAGGACCAAAACCTCACAAAGTTCAACACATTCTCCTAAAAGAGGCAAATTCTTCACTGTGAGGAACATACAGTGCTCCTTCATACATCATAATGTCATACACCTCCCAGACCACTGTACAACTGTATTTTGTACCCATACATTGCCGTGCACCGAATAAGCATCCACGCAATGTTAATGGGAAGAGGAGAGGTAATTGGGCTCTAAATTGAGTGATAATTAATGTGCAAAGGGACACCTACTCTACAGGTATGGGGTAATTTGGGGCCAAAGCTATCCTATCAAGTTCTGGGGTCTTGTTTGATTTGCAATCAAGGGGCTAAATATATACATTTTTCAGCTAGTATTCTGGTACACACATGTAACAAATGACCACTTGAATGGTACAGATATTAAAATAAGATGAGGGATTATAGCTACATGTGATTAAGATGTTGCATTTATCATTTTGTACTTCAGTTGTAAAGCTTGTGTGCATTTTCCGAGGTACGTCTATTACTTGTAGCAGAAATTAAATAACATGACAGACATGTCCTAATTCGGGTACCCGTATGCATTTCATCATCCACCACTGGGGGGGCTCTGGGTATGTGCTGCATTTCTTGTACACAGTGTATAATGACACCACTCACCTTTTTCTGCATGTTGACCTTTGCACCCCTATCCAACAGGATCCTCACACACTCCACCTTCCCTGCGTTTGAAGCCATCATCAATGCAGTCCATCCATGCTGCAATAATAAGTGTTCATATCCATGCGTGTACCATCAATGTTAGATACACGTTCTACTAATGTACAAAAAGTGACAGTACACAAGGTCCAACACCTAACACATTTCAACAGCACATTCTCCTGAAAGCAGGCAAATTCTTCTCTGTGAGGAACATACAGTTTTCCTCTATACACCATAATGTCTTACACCTCTCATATCCTCCCACCCCTTCCCATAAAACAAGCCTCATCACTCTACTAATACACTGCCCAGAGGGATGGATGAACACTGAGTCACCACACAGTTCAACAATAGAACAAACTACACACAAGGCTCATTGGTGTGTTATGTCCCCCAGACCACCATAGAACTGTATTTTGTACCCATACTTTTCCGTGCACCGAAAAAGCATCCACACAATATAAGTGGGGGAAGGTTATTGGGCTCTAAATTAAGTGGTAATGAATGTGGGAGGGAACACCTACTCTACAGCTATGGGGTGTTAGGAGCCAAAGCTATCCCTTGAAGTTCTGGAGCCTCATTTGAAGTGCAATCAGGGGTCGAAAAATGTACATTTTTCAGCTAGTATTCTGATACACACATGTAACAGATGACCATTTGAATGGTACATGTATTAAAAAGGGGGAATATAGCCACATGTGATTAAGATGTATGCATTTATCGTTTTGTACATCGGTTGTAAAGCTTGTGTGCATTTTCCCAAGTATGTCAATGACCTGTAGCAGAAATTAAATAACGTGACAGGCATGCCCTAACAGGGTTCCCGTGAACACGTCATCATCCACTACTGGGGACTCTGGGTACATGCTGCATTGCATGTACACAGTGTATAATGACACCACTCACCTTTCTCTGCATGTTGACCATTGCACCCCTATCCAATAGCATCTTCACACACTTCACCTGCCCTTTCTGTGAAGCGGCCATCAATGCGGTCAATCCATCCTGTAATGATAAGTGCATGTCTTCATTTGTGTGCCATTAATTAATGTGAGATACTGTACAATAACACACTTCCAAAGTGACAGTACACAAGGATAACCACCACACACAGTTCAACAACACATTCTCCTTACATTAATTATAGTCGAATTCTCAACTGTGAGGAACAAAAAGTGCTCTCACATACACCATATGTCATACACCTCCCACCCCTCCCCATACAACAAGCCTCGCAATTTTTTTTAATACAGTGTCCAGTGGATAGAAGATCACTAATAGTTCAATAACAGAATGAACTACACAGTCAACAAGGCCTCAGTGATGTGCTGTGCCTCATCCCCAGACCACCATGCAACTGTATTTTGTACCCGTACTTTGCCTTGCACCAAAAATGCATCCACATAATGTAAGTGGAGGGAGGGGAGGTTGTTGGGCTCTAAAATGAGTAATAATGAATGTGGGAGGGACACATACTCAATAGCTATGAATTCATTTGGAGCCCAACCTATCCTATCATGTTCTGGAGTCTCGTTTGAAGTGCAATCAATGTGCAAAGTTATATACATTCTTTAGTTAGTATTCTGGTACATCAGCTATTCATGTAAATACTTTATTAATCCATGTTTAACACATTCTATCCTCTTGCACAATTTGCATTGGAATACAAGTACAAGATCCAGATATCTACAAAACAGCTATTCATGTAAATACTTGCAAGGTATTTGTGCACATAGCATTGTTTGTATACCTCGATATGACAGTGATTACAACGCAGATGCAAAACACATGACTGTGTAGGCCAGGTTGCCGGCTCCATCAAAATTGCGTGATGATTGATTGTAGCAGATTTGAGCTTCGGGTGGATGCTGCCTAGAACATCAAATGGGATCCTTTCCACGAGAAAAAACTTAACGCATGCATTATTAAATTTCCAGTACGCGCGATAGAAATGTAATGCTGGCATTGAAATGTTTGGGTGATTAAAATTTCAGAGCCATGAGAGATACTCCAATTCTCAGTGTGTAAGAAGCAATGTGTAGCGGACTTTTCAGACTTCTAGATTATCAAAAAAATTGAAAGCGTGAGGTCCCTTTTGGCGATAACGATCCCATTTGGAGAAATGAGTGTTCATAAAGTCACGGTAATGAAGTATCTGTTAGTCGCATGCTCCTGGTGATAACTGCGTGTGATCGGTGTGAATAGAGTGCATGGTGGGTTAGATACCCTGTTGAAACTGGGATTTGAGCCCATGCAAGAACTGGCCTCAGCCAAACGGGATGCATGAGTAATCATTCCTTACTGTAGGAACTTGGAGAGAAGTTAAGAGCTGCAGCAATAGATGGTAATCTGATGGAAATCATTCGACTTATCGAACTGTGTGCTGATGTTGAATGTACTTCTTACTTGGTGAGACATGCGTGTCATGAACGTGTGTGTAATGTTTGGGAATCCCAAAGTGACAACATGTGTGGGTCGTTTGGATGTGTGTTCAAATAAACACGAAATTGCTGCATATTTTCTGTTTACAATATATGTCCACTAAAGCTCCAAACCATGCATGTGACACATGCCCTCCCTGGTTGTAGAAAGCACTGTTATTATGGTCTGGGGATAAGTTACATCACCACAATGATGCCGGGTCCTTTGAGCTTCTCTATTGCATATATGTGTGTGGGTGTCCCCTATGTAACTGTATGTATTAACTCTAGAACTGTGAAGGGCACCTTTTTGTGCTAACAGCATGTATAGTATTGATAGAAGTTCTTGTCTCTGCAGTTTATACCATTCATGACATTATGCTAGCTAAAATTTTGATTTTTTTTTAACTTTAGTTTAGTTTTGGAATTGATTATCCTCTTCAGGTTTGCTGAGCTGAAATCATTACTTGCATGCTATCTAGTTTCTATCTAGTCATGTGGGCTGCTATCTTATCATGTTTTCATGAAAAGCAGTTATGAATATACATTGATGTGCATATGACAGGGCTGCTTGCAGGTTGCAATTTACACATTGTGTTTGGCAGCAAAATGCACATTCTGGAGTTCAGGGTGATGGAGTTAGTAGTAGAGGAGGGACGGGAGGATATTAGCAGTGCACTACATCATTGGGTATGATAGAGCACTGTATGTTCCACCAGTAGATATATTTGGGAATGTGAGTGCATGCATTTCTGTCTGAAGTGGAAAATTTATATTCTTTTTGAAGAACAGAGCGATTCAGGGCTTTGATAGTGGGCCTGGTGAAAACATGCAACTTTAACTGGAAGAGAACGTTTCTGAATATTGTTTGTATTTTGGTCACATAATTGTGAGTGGAGTGATTTCTAATTATTTTATGATCGCGTTTGGTAATTGGTACGCTGAGGATCAATACCATATGTGCAAATATAATTTTGCACGATACATTTTTTACAGTGCAGCATACTGAGTATGAAGTAATGGTATAAAATATATCACAGTACACAGTGTAGAATATTGTATACTCGATTGAGAACTGTACTTTATTTCAATAAAAATGGCGCCTGGAAAGCAGTGCTGCGTATGTGACAAAAAAAGTGTGAACCTGTCATCGCCTTTGGGCTTGGCTTGTAGCTATTGTGGTTCCTTTTTTCACGCCAAGTGTTCTTCTACCTATTCTGAGGTTGTTTCAGACGTTCTGGCTATTGTCAAGAAGGTTTGCGTCACTTGTCCATGTTGCGAAGCTAGACTTAGAAGTTTGCCGGCTAAACTAGAAGAAGTGGAGAAAAAGCTAGATGAGTTTGTTGCTCGTATGGAAGAGAAATGTAGCGACCTAAAGGACTCTTTACTTCCTGCTCAGCGTGTCTGTTCTCCTGATGTTGATAAAGCGGTAAAAGACGCTGTCTCGGCCATCAATAACAGAGACCACGTGATTTTATATGGGCTTCCTGAAACGGGTAGTACCATCAAAGACTTTGAAACTGTCAAGGACATTTTTGACTCTCTTGGTGTGAATGATGTAAAGGCTGTGGACGTGTTCCGGCTAGGCAAAGTGCAATCAGATGTCGGTGTTTCCCAATCTAAGCCGCGCTTACTCAAGGTCCGACTTTCTTCCTCGATTGTCCATAACTCGTTACTCAAAAAAGCTAAATTGTTGAGAGATTCAAGCAAGTACAAGTCTGTATTTATTCGCCGTTCTTATTCCTTTGTTGGAATTAAAGAACTGTATAATGTTTTGAGGCAGAAGAAAGATGAAACTGGTCGTAAGTTCTTTATTGACAGGCGTGGAAATGTGGCTAGTTGGACGGTAAAAGAACGTACAACTGGTAGTTCTGTTACATCAGGGATAGGGTCTGCTCAGCCTGCTAGTAATTGTTAGGGACACGAGGCAAGTTCTGGCTTTCTTCATTGTAAGTTATTCAATGCATGTTCTTTATGCAATAAGTTAACTACTCTTTATATGCTACTAAATTCTGCCAAATATGATATTATCTTTGTTACCGAAACTTGGCTGCATTCTGATTTTCCTGATTCTCTTTTACTGCCCAATTATGTGTATAATATTTTCAGAAAAGATAGAGGTGGTGGATATGGTGGTGTTGCAATATTTGTGAAAAACTCATTAAAGGCTGTTTTTGTTGATCTTGACCCTGTATTCTTATCACTGGAATGTATTGTTCTTGATCTCTTGGTTAGTGGTTATCCATGTATTCGCTGTGTATGTATTTATAACCCACCTTCTTTGGCATATGATGTTGGCCACACTGCTTGTATTTGTTCCCTTTTAAATACATACACCAAAGGGTGTGTGTTTTATGTTGGTGACTTCAATTATCCTCATATTAACTGGAAGATTCCATCAGGCCATGGTTCAATTGCACAGAACAATGTTGTAACCTGCACGCTTCAGAATGGTCTTACACAAGTTGTTGATTGTCCTACACAAGGCCCAAATTGTATTGACCTTGTCTTTGCTTCGAACCCATGTTTAATCCATGACTTAGCAGTTGTTGAGCCTTTCTCCAGTACCTGTGATCATAGCGCAGTGGATTTCTCAATCCTTTGTCCTGGTACACCTAAACCCAATCATAGTCCTTGTTTTCGAGACTTTAGACATGCTGACTACCCTTCTCTTATATCGTATCTATCAGGTGTTGATTGGTTATTACTTTACAATACCAGTCTAAATGCAGATGAATTCTGGACTAAAATATCACAAGTTTTGGAGTATTCAGTCTCTCAATTTGTACCCCTTTCTCGTATTCATCCTAGGAAATCTTCTGTTCCAAAGCACATTCGTTCCTTACTTCTAAAGAAAAAATACTGGTACCCCAAGAATAAGCTGATATATCGACAGTATGCTAAACAATACGATGATGCAGTCAAGTCTTATTACTCTTTAAGGGAGCTTGATATTGCTAAAAGCAAGAACATATCTAGATTTTATGCCTATGCTAACTCCAAACTTAATAATAGTGTGGGTATACCTCCACTATTGAGTGATGATGGTACTTTGGCTATTGAAGATTGTGACAAATGTGAACTTCTCAATAAATACTTTGTTTCTGTTTTTACTAAAGACAATGGCAAACCCCAACATTTTCCTCTTCGTATACAAAGTACAAAGTCTCTAAATATCATTAGTTTTACTTATGACAAAGTGTTGAGATCTCTTAGGAACCTACCAAACAAATGCTCTAAAACTCCTGATGGTTTTCCGGCATTTTTTCTGAAGTCTATTGCTCCCGCAATAGCATTCCCTCTAAGTTGTCTGTTTACTATGTCTATGGAAAGCAGTATCTTACCTGCTGTTTGGAAAGTCGGTTATGTGTGTCCAATTTTTAAAAAGGGTGCTTGTCAACTTCCTAGTAACTATCGCCCTGTTTCTATGACCAGCATATGTTGTAAAGTGATGGAATCTATTATTTCTGAATCAATGGTTCATTTCCTCAGGGTAAATGGTCTGTTATCAAAAGATCAGCATGGTTTTCTACCCAAAAGGTCTACTTGTACTCAACTTTTAGTAACACTAAATGAAATGTCATTGCTATCTGATGCTAAGATGCAGGTTGATGCAGTTTATATAGATTTTGCTAAGGCATTTGATTCCGTCTCGCATCAAAAGCTTCTACTAAAGTTAGAATCTTACGGTTTCCATTCTCATCTGCTTGCTTGGATAGAGTCGTTTCATAGTAATCGATATCAACATGTCTACATAGGTTCAAATTTGTCGACCCCACTACCTGTCATTAGTGGCGTTCCTCAGGGTTCTGTCTTAGGTCCACTTCTTTTTCTCATATATATTAACGACCTTCCAGATTGTTTGTCATCACCTGTTAAAGCTAAAATCTTCGCTGATGATACTAAAATTTATTTTCATCATTCTACTGGGGATACATCTCCATTTGTAAGTTCATTATCTGCATTTTGTGATTGGGCATCTAATTGGCAACTTAGCATTGCCTTTCAAAAATGCAATGTCATCTCCTTTGGAAAGCAAATATCTGATACATCATACTCATTATGTGGGATAACCTTAGAGCAAGTATCTTATATTCGTGATCTTGGTGTTTATGTTTCATCAGATTTTAAACCTGGAATTCATTGCTCATCCGTTACGGCCAAAGCGTATTCTAGATGTTCTCTACTTCTAAAAGGTTTCCATACTAGTGATGTCAGCATTCTATTACGTGTATTTAAAACCTACGTTAGGCCACTTTTAGAATTCAACACTCCAGTCTGGAATCCTTGGCTGTTTAAAGATATTGAACATATAGAAGGAGTACAGCGTTACTTCACACGAGAAATTTATAAACGTGCAAGGCTTCCTCGCATGGATTATGCATCCAGGTTAGCAAATCTTAATTTGTCATCATTAGAATATCGTCGTATCTATTTTGACCTTACAATGTGTTACAAAATTGTGAATAAGCTTTTGGATATTGATGCAGCTGAGATGTTTACAGTCATTTCAAACGTTCATTCCACTCGTGGGAATTCATACAGGCTCCAGTCGGTCACCATACCTCGTCATGATTTTCGGCTATACTTTTTTTTCATCTCGGGTTGTTCCTATTTGGAATTCTTTACCACAACATGTTGTATCTGCAAAGAATATCATCACCTTCATGTGTCGTCTCAAAACTGTAGATCTATCTCCCTTTTGTAAACTGTATCCATTTAAATAGGAAGTATATAAGTGCATTTACACATGCCATTACTTGCCTCTTCAGTGCATTATCTGTACAATGCATTGAGAAATATTATTATTATTATTATTATTATTATTATTATTAAGATAAACCTATTGTTAAAGGAAGTTCATGTATGTCTGATGCACCTGTTTGGGGTATTCCTAGCCAGGAAAGTGAACATACGTTTCTGCACGTCAGACTCTGAACTTATTTTATGGGTAGGTAGAGGGACATGAGACATTGTTAAATACCAAAGGTTAAACCCTAGGTCAGTTGTTGTGGAGATATTATTGGATAAAATTGCGACTGTTCTTGTTGTATTTGATTTGTACTCTTCAACTCTCTTAAATAAATTTAAAGAACCTTCATGAAGGATATTTAAACGGTATTAAGTGTCTATAAACAGAAACACTAAATAAACAGAAGAAAAGTGTTTTAAACAAATGACTACTTGAATGGCACATGTATTAAAATAAGAGGGGGGATTTTAAACAAATGTGATTAACATATTTGTATTTATTGTTTTATACATCGGTTGTTACGCTTGTGTGCATCCCCCTATGTATAATTCTATAAGAAGAAATTAAATAACATGACATGCATGCACTAATACGGTTCCCTTGCACACATCATTGACTACAAAGAACTTTGGGTTGTGCTGTATTGCAAGTACACAGTGTATAATGACACCACTCACAGTGTATAATGACACCACTCACCTTTTGCTGCATGTTGACCTTTGCACCCCTATCCAGTAGCTTCTTCACAAATTCTACCTGCCCTGCCTCTGAAGCCTTTATTAGTGTGGTCGCTCTATCCTGTAATGGTAAGTGCATGTCTTCATTTGTGTACCATTAATGTCAGATACTGGACAATAACACACTACCAACCACTTTACTAATGTACATAAAGTGACAATACACATGGACAAAAACCACACACAGTTCAACAACACATTCTCCTTGCACTAAAACGAGTCAAATTCTCCATTGTGAGGAGCATACAGTGCTCCCACATACACCATGTCATACACCTCTCATATCCTCCCACCCCTCCCCATTCAACAACCCTCACCACTCTATTAATACAGTGTCCAGAGGATAGAAGAACACTAATACTTCAATAACAGAATGAACTACACAGTCAACAAGGCTTCAGTGATGTGCTGTGCCTCCTCAGACCACCATGCAACTGTATTTTGTACCCGTACTTTGCCTTGCACCAAATGTGCATCCTCATAATGTAAGTGGAGGGAGGGGAGGTTGTTGGGCTCTAAAATGAGTAATAATGAATGTGGGAGGGACATCTACTCAACAGCTATGGGTGTTTTGGAGCCCAAGCTATCCTATCATGTTCTGGAGTCTTGTTTGAAGTGCAATCAAGGTACAAAAATATATACATTCTTTAGCTAGTATTCTGGGACACACATGTAACAAATGACGACTTCAATGGTACATGTATTAAAATAAGATGGGGGATTTTAAACGAATGTGATTAAGATGAATACATTTATTACTTGTAACAGAATTAAATAACATGATATGCATGCACTAATGGTTCCTGTGCATATATTATCATTCAGTACTGGGGACTCTGGGTGTGTGCTGCATAGCCGGTACAAAGTGATAGAGAGTACACAAGGACAACATCAATCACAGTTTAAATACAGTACAACATAAACCATAGAAACATGTTCCTGGTTAGGACATGTGCATATCAAGCAGCCCTAAATGCACCATTCATTTGAGAACGTCAACACTATTTTTTATTTGGTATATTTCATGCTTGCCAATAAGTATGCATATATCACTTCCATAGCAATTTGGCAATCTGATCATCATGCATTATTACGAATTCCTCATTCAGACACACGCACACGTGTAGATAACAAAACTTGTGTTTACCTGTCATAAATGTATTGCAGGAATTTCATTAAAATTGATGTTTAACACATTCTATCCTCTTGCACAATTTGCATTGGAATACGAGTCCAAGATTCAGACATCTACAAAACAGCTATTCATGTAAATACTTGCAAGGTATTTGTGCATATAGCATTGTTTGTATACCTTGATATGACAGTGATTACAACGCAGATGCAAAACACATGACTGTGTAGGCCAGGTTGCCGGCTCCATTAAAATCGTGTGATGATTGATTTTGGCGGATTTTAGCTCCGGGTTGATGCTGCCTAGAACATCATATGGAATCCTTTCCGTGAGATAAGACTTAACGCATGCATTATTACATTTCCAGTATGCGCAATAGAAATGTAATGCTGGCGTTAAAATGTTTGGCTCATTAAAATTTCAGAGCCATGACAGACAGTCCGATTCTCAGTGTGCAAGAAGCAATGTGTAGAGGACATTTCAGATTTCTAGATTATCAAAAAAATTGAATTCTTGAATAAACAAGCGTTAGCTCCCTTTTGGCGAAAATTATCCCATTTGGAGAAAGTCATGGTTTGTAATTTCATCAGTTCTACACTCGATATAGAATGTATGGCGTTGTTACAAACTTGATTAATAATAGATTAAATAAAGAGCTGCAATTCTTGCTACCCACTAGTACTACTGTGAATGATGTTACGATGTAGGAAATTTCAAATTTTTTATCATGTACGGTCCAACATTCTGGGACAATAAATGAAAATATGATATTCCATAGACTTGTGCACAAAATAGACTTTATCATCTGCTACACACTCTTATGTGGGGCAAAGGATTAATCATAGTGTCCGGTGCAATTTTTCAATTCATTGTGCAAATTTGCATGCTAACCTGTAGTATTTATCTCGTGTTAATTTCATGTACACAAAAAAACATATAACAAAGCTTCCGGAATAATAATAGGTTTCAGGGTTGGCGGCGCAAGGCCACGAGAGAGCATTGTTCCACGAAAGCATAATTGTATTTCACGGAACAAGAGGATGGGATTGTACAAGGTGGGCTAATTTCCAACTAGAAATGTATAAACTGGGTATGAGGCTAGGTTGACCAGTGGTGATAGTAACTGGGTCACTGTACTGTGATGAAGAATGACATATGTGGGATGGCTATGGCAGAGATAATTATCTATATCAGCGAACCACTCACCACCTATGTTTGTGGGTACCCCTGTACCTATAGGTCATATTTTTTTGTCTATCCGAAAGTTTCAGTTTTCAATATATTGTGTACATGCATTACTGAACTGCCCTTTTCCAAATGTACCTGTGTGTGTGAGTTTGTGTGTGTGTATATGTGCGTGTGCATGTGTGTGTGTTTATGTGTGTGCAGACATGCAACACACAAGGTATGAATGGAATGTTGTAATATGCATGTGCGTAGTAAGCTAGCTTTCATCATACGCCAATAATAGTGCATGCACTACACACAACAACAAACGCTACGACCATCAAAGATCACTTACAAAATGTAAATCAACGGAGCGTAATCACACCATATCATCGGTATGCATTTATGGACTAGTTTTTCAAAGTTTGATGCATGGTACTCCAAACAAAATAGGCCTACACAATTCAGTACACTTTCACACTAGTCTGGTGTAGCACAGCCACGCTTTCCACACAAGGCAGACATATTAACAGTGCACCTAACTGACATTGTGACGTTGATTGAGCCTAGAACCTTAGGACGAGCATAATGGTCAGTGCAACACACAAGTACAAGAGAATCATAATTAGTGGTGAAAGGTTACAGTGTGCATAATTATTTTCCTGCGTGCATGGAGTTGAGAGGTTGTATGCATACATGCAAGTAGGGCTCTTTTGCATTTATTTTGTGCAAGCTGTTCTTGTTAAACGTTGCGCCTTGGTTCAAGCAACGTTAAAGCGTTTCTACAGTAGCAACTGCAAACCGGATTGACCTGCATTGAGAGCACATCCACACTAGGCAATTAGCATTCATTGCCCAAACCTCCAGTTTGGGCATTCCCGTGACAAATATGGTCGTCATACATTCGAGTTTTGAGGGAACTCGTACAATGATAGGGATATGGGAGCTGGGTGTTCAACGTCAGCTTGAGTTTGACGGAGTTGTACGCAACAAGTTTATATACATGTATATCTCAACTACTAATGCTGTGATGCCTCTACAACCCGCCCCCATCCCCCCCACACACACATACACACACATCAAGTCAAGGGTGGGAGGTAGATCGAGTCAGTAGAGCTCAGGCATTTTGACGTATCAAAATTATGCTGAGGCAACAGCACATTTCATTCAAGTAGGAGTGACTCAGACAATTCATGAAAAGCTTCATTAGCCACCATCCCCAGCCGTCATGTCCTCCACTACTAGAGGGACACAAAGCCAGCCTCTTTTGAGACAACCCATGCATACAACGGATACGAGTACAATCGTACATACATGACAGCAATGTTGCCAGAAAATGTAAACCCTTGGTAGGTTAATAAGCATGATGTTTGATTATATTAGACCATTCAAATAGCCACCAATGTACTCAAAACTCCATGTGACAGGCCATATTTGTCACAAGTATACATGTAAGCCCAAACTGCATCAGGTTTTGGCAATGAATGCTAATTGCCTAGTCTGGACAGGTTTGCAGTTGCTAGTGTAGAACGACAATGGTTGTGACAGTTGTTTTAGGTAAGAGATATTTTGATAGGCAATCAAAGCATATAACCCCTGTGGCTAGGGGTGGATTGTGCCTAAAACAGTTGAGCATGCTAATATTACTGTATTCCTACATCCTGACAACCCCCTCCTAATTTTGCATCAAATTTCTCGATATTGAATACCGTTTGTGAAGACATTTTGGTAAATTATAATATGGCAGATTAGTTATCTAATTATACAGCAGGTGACAAGGCAGTAAATATTTGCCTATAGACACTTAATACCATTTAAATATCCTTCACGAAGGTTCTTTTAAGAGAGTTAAAGAGTACAAATCAAATACAACAAGAACAGAACATCCTAGGAAAAGGTCACAATTTTATCCAATCCTTTCTCCACAACGACTGACCTTTAGGGTTTGACCTTTGGTATTTAACAATGTCTCATGTCCCCCTACCTACCCATAAAATAAGTCCAGAGTCTGATGTGCAGAAACGTATGTTCACTTGCATGGATAGGAATACCCCAAACAGGTTCATCAGACATACATGTACTTCCTTTAAAAAATAGATTTTAATCCAGTTCTCAATCGATTATACAATATTCTATACTGTATGCTGTGATATATTTTATACTATTACATCATTCTCAGTATGTTACACCGTGAAAACTGTATTGTAAAAAAATATATGTGCACATATGGTACTATTACAGATGAATCCTCTGCATACCAACTACCACACATGATCATAATAATTCGTATGAAATCAGTCCACTCCCAAATATATCTACTGGTGGAACATAAAGTGCTCTATCATACCCAATGATGTAGTGCACTGCTAATATCCTCCCGTCCCTCTGCTACAACTAACTCCATCCCTTTATTTACCCTGAAATCCAGAATGTACCTTTTGCTGCCAAACACAATATGTAAATTGCAACCTGCAAGCAGCCCTGTCATATGCACATCAATGTATATTCATAACTGCTTTTCATGAAAACATGATTAGATAGCAGCCCACATGACTAGATAAAAGACTAGACAGCAGCAAGTAATGATTTCTGCTAAATCTGAAGATGATAAAATCAATTCACTTTTAAACAACACAAAATCAAAATTTTAGCTAGCATAATGTAATGAACGGTATAAACTGCAGAGACAAGAACTTCTATCAATACTATACATGCTGTTAGCACAAAAAGGTGCCCTTCACAGTTCTAGAGTTAATACATACAGTTACATAGGGGACATACGCTACAGAGAAGCTCAGAGGACCCGGCATCATTTTGGTGATGTAACTTATCCCCAAACCATAATAACAGCGCTTTCTAAAACCAGGTAGGGATGGGCGCGTGCATTAGTCATATGCATGTTTGGCGCTTTGGTGGACACTTATTGTAAAAAATAACGTGCAGCAAATTCGTGTTTATTTGAACACACATCACATCCAAACGACCCACAAGTGTTGTCACTTTGGGATTTCCCAACATTACACGCTCATGACACGCGTGTCTCACCAATTCAGACGCATCATCAACAGCACCCAGTTCGATACGTCGTAAGATTTCTTCACATCTAGTGCTGCAGCTCTTAGCTTTTCTCCGAGTTCCTACAGGAAGGAATGATTATACTCTTGCATCCCGTTTGGGTGAGGCCATTCTTGCATGGGCTCAAATCTCAGTTTCAACAGGGTATCTCCACCACCCATGCAGACTATTCACACCGATCACATGCAGTTATCACCAGGAGCATGCTACAAACAGATACTTCATTACCGTCTTGGACGACGCCATCTATCAGCGATCACTAAATGGTCATCCAAGCAAAGTGAATATATTAAATAGAGTATCGCGAAAATTTTTATAATTCCGGTGTTGGAGCCCACCTCTCAGCAAATTGAAAACACAGATGTCCAGTTTGCTGGAGTGCTTTTTTCGGGGGACTGTATAGAGAAAGAGATAAGGGAATAAATCTCATCTGGTGCTATAGCAGAATTTAAATATGAAACTGCAGAATGAAAGTGGCGATTGACCAGAGATAATATATAGAATCACAGATGATCTCTGATTGGACTGCCAGCCAAACCCAGAGGCACAGATAGAGGTGTATGTATGCTGCAGGTGCATGTTGGTGTAAGAAATGAAGACCCAAACCTCCCTTACTAAGACTCAACTCAGCCTGCCTCCAAGCTGCATCTGTGTGTATATGGGTAAATAAACGGTCACGAAAGTTGCGGTTTGTAAATTTTTGGATTTCATTCCGCGGTACGTTCCATAGAGCGTTTTTACAAACTTTTGTTATTATATTTAATTAAATAAAGGACCTGCAACTTGTGCTACCCACTAATACTACTCTAAATGATGTTCAAATGTACGCAGTTTCAAATTTTGTATCTCATACCGTCCAAAATTCTGGGACCATTTCTGAAAATATTATACTCCATAGACTTGGGAAAAAAAATCATGCTACACAAAATGGAAACAAATCATGCTAATTAAGATATTCCATTAGTTATAATTAATGAACAGGGGTGGTTAGAATTTTTGCCACCCTCTAAAACTATTGTACAACTATCCAAATAATATAATATATGAAAAAAAGTGAATGCTGTCGTGAAGAATTTGGGGACCGTTTAAAAAAATAGTAAACCAGTTTTGGTGCAATGAGGCGCCATTTTAAAATGGCTTTTCTATGGGTTGCCATAGATATTTAGTTAACGTGAGACCTCTAACTTGGACACGCCCATCTAGGGCAATTCTGCGAGAGGCAGAGGGCGAGGTGGACCAGGGTGCGGGGTAGACAGGGGGAAATGAGCGTATACATGGAATACTAAAAGCTTCGAGTCTGTGTTTTCTACACCGAGTAGGCTGATCGTTGTCTTGAAATTAGAATGATAGTGTAGGCTGCATATACCTCGACCGGCTGCTCAGATATCTACGTACGCTGGCAACACTTCGTATATCAAATTTTTATGTTAGCGGATATCCTATAGGCCTGCATCGAGTGCCTGAGAAACAATTTTGTCAAACCAGCAGCCATTGCATGTGGCTGCAATCGTGATCACATAATGCGACACCTCCAGTTACCGTATTAAATTAACACAACAGCAACGCTAATATTTTGCAGATCCGAGGTGAGAAACTTTAAGCGTAGTTGTGTGGTTCCACATACTCGATATCGATGTGTTGACAGTGTGATTATGTGATTAGTTAGGTTCGAATCGGATGTAATAATAGTGCCCTTCACAAAGGGAGCATTTATTAGAAATAATGTATTACGCTGTTGTAGTATAGTTTATTAGCAGTGGCATATCCGATTATGTATTGCGAATAAGTTGTATATTTTGCCTCCAACACATGTGTATGCTTTTACTGTATGGTGCATGTATACATACGGTGCTTGTGACGTAATGCATGTACCAGTGTATGCCCTTATAACTGATCTAGGTGTGTAAGTAAGAAAAAAAAAGGAAAAAGCTACAATGCTAGTGTGTGTGTGTGTGTGTGTGTGTGTAGTATGTTTCTGCGAGCAATCGCATACATGTATGTGCAGAGTTTGAACTCTTCCAGAACTTCTTTTGAACCCACCTTTGGTTGCATTTTACCTGTGCATAGGAGACTGATCATATGTAAATATTCAGCCCCATTGGTCCAGGAATGGATATTTAGTTATGAGAATCTGTGTTGAAAGCAATTCCCCCCCCCCCCCCCCCCCCCCCCCCCCCCCAGGCTTCTACTGATTACATAATGTCATTAGTAATTTAAAAACATACAGGCTGTACATGTAAAAGATGGCATATGCATATGGCTTCATGACTGTGGTAAAGGATGGCAAGAACTGGACAGGATGAAGAAGCAGCGAATCATAATGCCAGTTGGTAGAATGCAGCCATTGCTTCCATCACCTCCAAGCTCATAGGACTTGGTGTCATTGAACTCATTTTTCTTTGTTTCTGTCAGTCACTGTGAAATCTGAACTAAACAATGTTTGCAATGGCATTTCAGCTTTCCACTTCATACGCTGAGACATACTCTGTGTGTGTGTGTGTGTGTGTGTGTGTGTGTGTGTGTGTGTGTGTGTGTGTGTGTGTGTGTGTGTGTGTGTGTGTGTGTGTGTGTGTGTATAACCCTCCTGATCCTATCTTAATTTGGATGTTTATACAAGGAACAAACGCACAATGTCATGAATTTTGTTGTGTGGCAAGACCTTTGCCACATGCATGCTACATGCATCCCCAGACCATAATAACAGGGCTTTCTAAAACCTGGGAGGGAAGGGCACTATAGGTGCATTAGTCATATGCATGTTTGGCGCTTTGGTGGACACTTATTGTAAACAATTCGTATTTATTTGAACACACATCCAAACGACATACAAGTGTTGTGATTTTCTATAACATTACACGTCATTACCATCTGTTGCTGCAGCTCTTAGCTTCTCTCCGAGTTCCTACAGGAAGGAATGATTACTCGTGCATCCCGTTTGGGTGAGGTCTTTCTTGCATGGCTCAAATACCAGTTTCAACGGGGTATCTAAACCACCATGCAGACTATTCACACCGATCACACACAGTTATCATCAGGAGCATGCGACAAACAGATACTTCATTACCGCCTTACGACGCCATCCATCAGCGGTCACTAAATGGTCATCCCACGCAAGGTGAATAAAAAGGACGGCGAAAATTATACAATAATTCCGGTATCAAAGCTGAGTCACACAGCAAATTGAAAACACAGATGTCCAGTTTGCTGGAGAGCTTCTTTCGGGTGACTGCAGAGAAAGAGATAAGGGTCTAGTGTTTTAGCAGAATTTAAATCTGAAACTGCAGAATGGAAGTGTACGAAATGAAGACCCAAACCCCCCTCACTAAGACTCAACTCAGCCTGCCTCCAAGCTGCATCTGTGTGTGTCTACAGCTGTGCAGGAAGAGAAGCATCCGAACATACTGATCACAGGACCGTGATGGAGATGTGGTACGTGCAAGATAGAATACTAGCCTGCAAAAATCACCATAGAGTAACCTGAGGGTCAACCAATCCACCTCATCTAGCCTTGAGAGAGGCCATGAGCTTTAGACCTTTTTGTCACAAATCGATCAAGTTCAGAAGCATGCATCAAGGTATGATTTGGGGCACCCTAGCCGAGGAAGGCTCCCAAAGACAGCTAGAAGATCTGTGGGGTCTAGAGTTTAATATACACCATAGCCGGTTTTTGACTTCTATGTCTGCAAATGGTGTCAACTAAATATATACTCTAGAGACAATACTGCCTTATTTAGCTTTCAGACTTAGTTTGCAATTGTTATGGCAAAGTTGGGTACATGTCATTGCATATCGAGTTATGAACCATAATACTAGTACTACCAAAAGCCTGTGTGTTTTATTACTGCGTACTATTGTCGTATAATTTGTCATCAATTAATGTCATACAGTCCCCCAACTGGATACAACTAGAGGAGAGGCCTCTTTACTCCCTAATCCACTCCCATGGATCTGTAGCTGCATAATTAAGGACACTACCCTGTACCAGTTGAGGGTGCGCATCCAATGACTACTCCCCTAGCCCGGATACGCCTTATTTCCAACACTCCAGAAAAGCACACTATGAAAGAAAGCACCCTCCTCTAACGCTGCGTCCAGTCACTTAAAAAGAATGCAACCAGCAATGTGAACATGGAAGCTTGCTAAGCACACACACCTGTGCAAGTGCATGTTTCTGGTTTGTGCATGAGGTTGAATTTGCACTAGGAAGGGAAGGAGATATGTAGACTGCAGGGAGAGATGTGGGAGGAAGATCACCGTATTATGTCGTATCTTACACCCCTCCCCCCACCCATACACAGTTAACATGTGTTGCTGGTACTTTAATAGATTCCACACGGTCCACTCCCTATACTGTTTTTTTCACCTAATAAACTGAAAGTAAGATGCAACAACTATTTCACCTCGGTTGCGCATGCGCACTAGTTACACTTCATTGCATACGCAGGTCCCGTTCCAAGACTAGTGACGCAACCATTGACGCACCGTATTAGCTCCACCCTTTCAACTTGCACATTATCACGTGCCACTGAGCCCCACCCCACATTCGTCCCTTGAATTGCTTAATTCTAAATTGTTTATTCAGCGAATAGCCCAATACCTTGTGAAATCATAGATACTAGTAAATAGCCGTACCTGCGGCTGCTTATCTCTCGTTTTAAGAAATGAACTAGCCATATTACTACCTCTTCGTAAAAGAAAGCATACACCCGACCGTAGGTCATTCATACAGGTGCGCACCAATTAGCGTTCTTGCTACGCGTTGTGGACGAGATCGAGATTCGCCTTACGTAGTACAAAACAGGCCCGTAGGCTGGTCGGGAGACGGGGGGGTTCGGGAAAGCAATAAGGTGGAACTGATTAAGAACGGGGGTGGGAGCAGGAGGGGGCATAGCCCCCTCTCGCCCAGCTAGGGGGTATGAGGGAGCGCTGTAAGCTACCCCATCGGGGTGTGGGGCGGAGCCCCAGCCGCTTTGCAACTTTTGCAATTTTTCAGCCACAAAACATAGCATAATTGCACAGAAAATAGCCCAGTTTGTGTTCCCGTTCAATAATGAAGTACATGTACAAGTACATATGTAGGTCTGGCTTGCGAGTTGCGAGTCTAAAGGCTGGCATACACGGAGAAACTTCCGGGCGATTTGTCGTATGCAACTCATGATCAAATGACTAGTATGCATGGGTAAAAGTTCCGCAATTCTGATGGTTTGCGGAACTTCTACCCATATTCATTTGAGTTGCATGTGAACCCGTAATTTAATTCACGGACCCTCCCCTTGTTCCGCTGCTGCTGTTTGTTGTGCGGTATGTTGGTGCCCCATTTAGAATGGATGTCCCGCGGTTCCTAAGCCTACATGTATTGTATGAATAAATTATTTTGATGGCAAACGGAACTAGTTCTGACGAGCGGGGGGGTCGACCGAACCCACCGACCCCCCCTCCCCAGCCTACGGGCCTGCAAAACCACACTGGAAAATGTCTTCGATGCAAATGGTTGGTGATTTAAAGGCACGAACGACTGGGTGCCTATTGGCATGCAGTGTACGTACGGCTACACGCACACATGGTGCAGTCCATGAATCAAGCAAACTATAGATCCGTCCGGCTAGTTCTACATTAATAGCTCACTGGTATATGCCCGTAATACTAGGGAATCCGCGTGTATACTGCCTATAGCTCCTACTAATATCGTAAGGATTCTTAGTGTGCTGTTTAGTTACCGATGTGTGTGTGAAAAAAAGTGCCGAACTGTTTGAGCATTCTCTCTTCAACAGTATTCGATGTCATAGGAACTGTAGATATGGCTCTCAACTGGTATGTATGTGTATTTGTGTGTCATGGTGACTTGTGTTCAAATCTGTGGTGTCTAATCAGTTTTAAAACCAACGTTGTTCATTAAGTAAGAGGGTGAGCAGTTTCACCGACATCAGGATGCCTCTTTAGCGCTTCCAACTGGGCATGACTTGTAAAAATAATACCACCTAATTCTCAGATCGAAATGTAATGTTGAGATGATCTTCAAGTTGTCAGTGAATTCTTATTTGGTTGTTTCATGCACAGTTTCTAAAAAAACAAATTTGAGCTTTGAAAAACATTCACATGCTTCCTTGTAGAGCTTAATATTATAATACTAGTCATTTGTGTGTTTCAAAAGAATTATTCTCATGCAATGGAAGCAATCTGCTTATATCCTTGTTTGTCACTAAAGAGAATGTCACTTAATTTGTCTTGGAAGGATGAGCCAACAACTTCACTCACGAAATATAGCTGTTAAAAACCCATGTTTGGTACTTTTGTTACTTTCTACTGTGTGGTTGTCCAATCCAAAATACTCACCCAGTGAGGTTACCCTACCCACCACCTAAATACTGATGCAACACTGGAAAATACCTTGCAACCTGATTAAACCTTCAGGCTACCAAATATGTTTTACCCATCACATTCTCACATCAACAGGGTAATACATTTTAAATTCAAACCAAGAGCTATTACAACACACACATCGCAACATAGCTAGCTACCTGTCTTCCAGCAGTTGTTTGAACAAATACAATACTAATCCTCCAGGGATACTCAAGGCTTTTGAACCAACACACACATCACATTACTAACAACCTAAATACGTAATACTTTGCCATGGTTTGAATGTAATTGATCGTAATCCCATTTCTGACTTAAATGTACACTCTTACTAGTGTCTGATGCAGTGCCTTAAAAGAACGAACCCACTTGATACATGCAATGCATGCATGCAGCTACGCAAATTCAAATGCCATATTAATCTTCTCAAACACCTACCATATTGTCACACCCCACCTGGATATCTAAATAATTTCTGAATAACCATAAAATCATATCCTTACACACACACACACACACACATGCACACACAAACAAAACACATACACATACACACATAAACACACACACAAACAAAATTGCACACAAATACACACATCCAAACATACACACACACAAACACACATGAACACACAAACAATGGTTACTCCAAAAACTCAAGGCTTTTGAACCAACACACACATCACATACCAACAACCTAAATGTCATTAGTTTGAATGTAATTGATTATAATCCCATTTCTGACTTAAACGTACACTCTTACCAGACCCCCCGAGGCTATACGTGTGTGTTCAGGATCTCCCTGAAAGTGTGTAGAAATAGGATTCCTGTTGGGTTTTTTGGCACTTCCTTTGTAGTGAGATTGGTGTGGGATATAGATTTCGCTAGATGGTTAGCATTTGTATACAAATGTGTGTATTAGTCTTTTTGAAACCTATAATGGGTAAAATAGGCAGTAATCTTTCACAGGAAGATTATAACATTGATTACAGCTGCATAAAACTGAAGGTTACACCTTTCTTGTGTGAGATGCAATTGGTGATAAGTTATAAAGCAATGCCATTTGATCAAACACCTCAAAGAGCACACAGTGTACATGTAGGTCATGGCAGGAAAGTGTAAAAAGCATTTGATATTACCTACATATGAAGATTGGGGCTAAAAAGGTATTGCCTTACTGCTGTGTAAGATGGGTTTGTATGGGTTATTGGAGAAAGCCAGCTGGATTGTTAGCATTCACTAAGGGTGACTAGACATTCTCAGTAGACTGTCTGAACCATAATTAAGGCATTGTTGTACTGTTTGTGAGTATGTGTTGAGTCAAATAATCGATGAGCGTATTTGCCCTTGGAGAAGAGTACATGTAGAAGGAAGGGTTGGTACGTTGATTGCGATTAAGGATCACTTTTAGAATGGATTTTTGTCTCCCAACCAATGTAAATGCATGGATAGAAGTAGTTAACCAATAGGAAAGCAGGGATAGTTGTCCAATACAAATGTAGGGATTGTTATCCAATCGAAACGTACCTAAAAAGTATTAAAAAAGATTAAGGGGTATACCGTTTCCACTAGTGCTGTATCATTCATGGGTATTTATACAGTCTCATCCATAATATTTGGCGAGAAGACAACTTACTACTGCTAAAATAAATCTGATAAACAGCTTGAACATTCTGTTAAGTGAAATTGAAATACAGTGGTGGCTAGGAAAAACAGCGATTTGAATTTGTGCGTGTTTGTGTGTGTGTGTGTGTTTGTGTGTGTGTTTGTGTATGTGTTTGTGTGTGCGTGTTTGTGTTTTTGTGTTTGTATGCGTGTGTTTGTGTGTGAGTTTGTGTGTGTGTGCATGTGTGTGTAAGGATGTAATGTTTTAAGGTTATTTCTGCATGGGGTGTGACAATGTGGTAGAGATGATTAGCTATTGCATAGTTTGCCTGTATGAAGTGGGTTTGTTCTAAGGCACTGCATCAGACACTAGTAAGAGCGTATGTTTAAGTCAGAAATGGGATTATAATCAATTACATTCAAACTATGGCAAAGTATTACATTTAGGTTGTTGGTATGTGATGTGTGTGTTGATTCGAAAGCCTTCAGTTTTTGGAGCATCCATCATTTGTGTGTGTGTGTTTGTGTGTTTGTGTGTGTGTGTGTTTGTGTGTGTTTGTATGTGTGTGTTGTACGTATTTGTGTGTTTGTGTGTGTTTGTTTGTGTGTGTTTTTGTTTGTGTGTGTTTTGTACTGTGGAAATGAGATTAAAGTTTGGCTGTGTGCATGATCCTGCATGGCCTTTAACTGAGTTACCACTACATGTAGTTAGCAATATGCACATGTAGAAAATGTGTCCAATATAGTCAATGTTGACTTGTTCCTCCTTGCCATAGAGCACTTGCATTACCTGAGTTAGTGTACATTTCCCTGCTCCTGCTCCTGAATTTCACATAACACAACCTTTCCAAAGGAATCAGCAGGAAAGTCATTGTTCGTTTGCACCACTTCACATCGAGTGATTCATTCAGGTGACCTTTGGACACACTCCTGATGTATTGAAACAAATTAGGTGACCTTAGGATACCCTAATGCAATGGTCATATCAAGCTATGCACACATAGGGCAATGAACTACTCAGGTAACTTTGGAACATACCCCATACAAGTGCAGTGAAGTTGTAGCTTGGCACATAGCTGTCACTGAAGAGCTTCACTGCCCTCATTGTCCATCTCATGCCTGCTCCAATCAGATCATGTCCACCACACTCTAAACATGCAAGCATGATGAGGCTGTGGTCACTCGCCGCAACAGACTGTGATGTCCTTCTAGAGTCTTGCAGGAGGGCACACTATTAATGAAGTTCACAGATTGGAGCTGGAAGTGTTCTAGGGCAAGTATGGCGGCACATTCACCTAACTGACATCCTTATTCCTATTTGGGCAATGAGCAGACCAGTGGCCTGTAATTTCATTAACCCATCTACATGCTTAACTCAAGTAGCTTACTGAAAGCAAATTTGATTGTGGTGATCAGCAGCCTTGAATTGGCAGTCCAGTTGCAAAAACATGCTACCAATTTACAAAATGCGTGCTGCACTCTCACCCTTATAGCTGTTAAGACCTATGGTTGTTGGAGATGAAAGCCAAGCTGAGTCTCTCAATATTTGTCATCTTGCCATCATGGAATTGTTCCATGTCCCAAGGTACTGACAATCTATATGGGTCATCAAGGTCAGGGAGACTCTTGCTAGGACTTCAGAGTGATTTATGAAACGTAAATATTTTTGTACTAACAAAT
The DNA here is from genome assembly GCA_013339895.1 of Ephydatia muelleri. Classification (NCBI taxonomy): domain Eukaryota; kingdom Metazoa; phylum Porifera; class Demospongiae; order Spongillida; family Spongillidae; genus Ephydatia; species Ephydatia muelleri. Next base: position 2,659,710 of record JABACO010000003.1, read on the forward strand.
ACTGCACAACTTTAATCCTGTCTCTGATTAAAAAACATATTAAGATTGAGTCAAGGGGACTAGAAATCTGAAACTGTGCTGCCTCATGGCAGTATTGAAATGGCACGTCAAATGATGCCATATTGTAATGAATCCAGGACACTATGCTTCCTTCGTTTTGGAAGTCTGCCAAGCCAGTCAAATTTGAAACATGCAGCATATAGTGCGTTGTTTCACAGTAACATATTATTGGGTCAGTGAATAGAGTTGCATTTCCATGTTCCAATGTTTCTAATACAGTCACCAGAGTGGACCAAGTCACGGGCATCATACCCTTTCCATCACACCATTTCTGGAATATGGCTGTATTGATGTCTACAGCTCCCCAATGGTGTTCTTTCTCTAATGCTTTCACAATGACTCCATTATCATCTTGCAGCAGAATCATCCCAAACATTACGTAATTAACTCCAACCTGTTCAGCAATATTCACTCTACTTTTGGAAAATAATAATAATCTCAGCATAGTGGGCGTTGCTGGAGGGAGATATGCAAGGTTAGAGTTAAGAAAATTTGGTAATTAAAACATCACCAATCAGCAGGAATGTATTTGAAGGCACAATCAACATAAAAGACAATGATGCATATTAAGCACATGAGATTAATTGCACCTCTACCCAAAACAGGATCTGTATTAAAGATGGATGTAGCCTGGTCCATACCTATTCACAAACTTCACAAACTACATTTGAGGCTGTTACATATACCGCAGTGGATGTTTTTTTTTTTTTATTCAATGGATTTTAAAGATCCATACCCATACCTTATCACTGTACTTAATATAACACTTATTCATCAAGTACTGTAAGCAATGCATCAGTACAGCTAAAGCTGATACTAACTGTTACCAGAGGAACTTTGCACAGTGTCAATGCCCATGATAACAAATAGTTCAACAACATCGCACATGTAATAATAAAATCATTCTGGCCAACCGTAAGATAGGTAGTTTATGCACAGTAACTGCATAATCACAGTAACTACATATCCACTTCCCTCTTATCATGATGCTTTACAGCTATACACGTGCTTAAATGACAAGACTAGACAGCATCTGATTAGTTGCAATGATGTTAGTACTCATCGTCAATGTATAATGCATACATCAACTAATCAAATTAAACACAAACATCCCGTTGGCATCTGTAATTACAGTTATGCTCTAGAATTGTTTTCGACAGTGGACTTTTAATATAGCTGATGAAGTTAATAGTTCGCTTTGCATGGGCACATGGACGTGTACAAAGCAACCACTGACCTTGGAAAAAGGGCAATTCAACATGGGAAAGTGCATTTTGGAGAGTGTTTAGGGTCCAGATGTGTGGACTAACCCAGTTCTCTCCAATCATCCATTCTGACTACCTTCGGAAATAAAGAATACACTTAGAAGACGTTCCTCACCCTTATTGATTTATAACTGTGTTTCCAAAAAACAAAGAGAAAGACACATTAATTTGCATCATGCACTTACATGTACTGCCTCTAGCTTCTTTGGTGAAAAATGAAGTGCATGCATTGTTCATGAAGATGGTTTGCCATAGCAAGTGAAATAATTAAAAGAAAGGTATATATTTAAATATCAACTCTAATGCAAAGGTTAACTAAGTAACATGGTAGGATGGCAATTTATATTCATTGCCACAAAATGTACATTTAGTACAAAGTAAACATAGATTGTTGGAGAAAGAGGTGTCTTATGAAATGTAGAAATGTAATATATCACGCACCACCTCTATTTAAAGCAATCATGAACAAAGCTCTGATGATGAACAGGTAACCTGCATAGAGCAGTAGGCTGCGACATGAATTCTAGGGCATGAAGCAAGCAAAGAAAGGTTGGACTGTGCTTCAGGTCCCCAGTAGCCATCTAGAGCTCCAGCAACACACAAATCAACTCCAGTTCTGAGCACCTGTTGACATTGCTGGCTTGCATTCCCATCTTGCGCAATCTGGACTTGTCACACACACTTTATTTAAAATGATTGGAGTCTATGGTCATGTGACTGTTAGAAAAAGGCACCTTGAAGCCTCTTCTATAGTGTTCCGGTTCGATCCATTCGAACCGAACATCGAACCGAACCGACTTAATTCGGACCGAACTTCGAACGGTTCGTACTTAAAAATTATCAACGTGGTTAAGTTAATTTTGTATGACCATACGAAACAGTTAATTCGGTACTGATTCGCGCGTGATCGCGCGATTCAGTGCCGAATGAACTGTTTCTTTTAAAAAAGAAAAGTTAAGAAACAAAAGTAGATAGACCACTTTGAACTTTTGGGAATTACGCTGCAATTTATTTATCATGCATTATACATTGACGAAGCATACGTCATACATGCATTCATGCAAATAAGTGTAATCACTGTAATGTCCCGGCTCCCGGGCGAGCGCTAGCTACTGTAAGTACAGTATTCTATCGTACAGTTCTTACGTATACCTGACTACATGTACTTGTACATAAAATAAACTAAACCCACAAAACCAATCATCATTATGAATTCGCGGCGCTGGTATACAAGGCAATGAATTTTTAATGAGATGTTCGAAAGGTTCGAAAGATATTCGAACCGAACATCGAGCCGAGTCGAACCTCGAACCGTTCGATACCGGTTCGGTCCGAACCGGAACACTACTCTTCTAGCAAGAGACCATGTTGTTTACGATTTAGCGATCCAAAGAATGAAAGAGATATAATCCCAAGCCACCATTCATATCCATTTGGGACTCTGTTGTATCCAGATCAGGTCATGTAAAATAACAGTCTTTGGTTTTATTGGATGAATAAATTATTATCTCACATATAACACAACCAAAGCTCAAACAGATCAGATTGGATCAGATTTAGAGTATAAATGGAATCTGATCTGTGTGATAAGGCTCAAATTTGAATCTGATCTGTGTAGCGATCAAATCCATGGTAAAACTCTAACTTTATAAAATTTCAGATGACTGAATATCTAGCATTGCCTGTTGATAATGCACTTTTGTGAATTCTTCCACCTGTTAAAAGATAATACGTGCATGGGGTTCTTAGCTTCCAATTCAACACATAATCAAGGAAAGTGGACAACCTTTGTGTGCAATGTCTAACAAGCAAAGGATAATATTTGTGTTATGACAGCATAAAAATAAACTTATGCACTATGCAAAACACATTAATACACATTGTGTATACATGTAGTACACTAAGTGATCTAATGTCAATTTTTTTATATACCAGGCAATGGTTACTATAACGTCATTACTGCTATAATTATGTCCAAATTACATTCCTATTGTAGTCTATAGTCATTGAACACCTAGCTAATGAACACGACCATGGTGATGTTCTGCAATCTTCCTTGCCAATGCTGGGTTATTTCCTCCAGCTTGTTTGAATATGGCTTGGCACAATAACCTCCAAGATGGTGGACCAAACTCATTTATGTTGTAGTGTTGTTGTACCCAAGCGAGAAGCATATCTTTGAGACATTCAGTTGGGTCAGTGTGGTTCTTTGAGGAAATGGTATCCAGCTCTGCAACCCTAAGCCTAAGAGCCAATCCAACTGATCTCCATCTTGCAGCCACATCCATCACCTCCTCTATCACATCCACAAGGTTATCCTCACCTGGGAAAAACAGAGTGTGGTTTATTACACATACCATCAGATGGATGTACCAACATACCAAGCTGGTCCCCAGACACAGCTGGGAAATCATTTCCCTTGTCTCCTCTTACTCGTACTTCTTCTCCACTCTGTCTTCTGTCACTTCTCATATCTTCAATTGGAGCACCACCATAGCCACGTGCTGTGTTCAGACAAATTGTACCAACAAGAAACTATTACAAATATACAACAGGGGATCGACAAAACTAACGCTGAAGTTTTTTTTGGCAAAGTAAATTGCTTTTTAAAAAGATTCAGTAATGATGTTCTGTTTAAACAATCATATCTCCGTAACTATGAACGCTTTCACGTACTTCTTTTCACAATTTCAGATACTCAAACATGATTTTGAAAATAGGTACACACAAGCGTTCACTGCTACTGAGATATACTTGTTGCAATGAGCTATGACAAAATGGCAGCCAGTCGTGAGTGCATAGTACACAATCCATATTTACTAACAAAGGCTCGCTTCTAGATCTATTAGGGATACAATCCTGCTTTTATTTTGGGTCAATCAAACGCTTATGCAATTCTGCCATTAAGGAGTGTATTACTGTGACATACTTGCTCATGCCATGGTAGCTTTTAAATAAGAGTCAGAAAATGGCAGTTACAGAATATGCACCTATTGCAAAGGCTATGAATGCTGCAACTGATCAGAGGCTGAATATTTTTGAGCATTTAGAATTTCCTACAACTTTGTGAATCGCAAACCAGGCGTTGGGTGACATAGCAAGTTTGTACAAAGTCTGAATCTCTATAAAGGGTGCTTCAATGAAGACATCCATGTGGACACATTATATACCTCCCAATCACATCATGTACATGTGGTCCTCCGTACACATCATGTACATGTGGCCCTCCATACACATCATGTACATGTGGCCCTCTGTACACATCGTGCACACGTGGTCCTCCATACGCATCATGTACATGTGGTCCTCCATACAAATCATGTACATGTGGTACATCATGCAATGTGGCCCTCCATACACATCATGTACATGTGGTCCTCCATACACATCATGCAATGTGGCCCTCCATACACATCATGTACATGTGGTCCTCCATACACATCATGCAATGTGGCCCTCCATACACATCATGTACATGTGACCCTCCATACACATCATGTACATGTGGTCCTCCATACACATCATGTACATGTGGCCTTCCATACACATCATGTACATGTGGTCCTCCATACACATCATGTACATGTGGTCCTCCATACACATCATGCAATGTGGTCCTCCATACACATCATGTACATGTGGTCCTCCATACACATCATGCACATGTGGCCCTCCATACACATCATGCAATGTGGTCCTCCATACACATCATGTACATGTGGTCCTCCATACACATCATGCACATGTGGTCCTCCATACACATCATGTACATGTGACCTTCCATACACATCATGTACATGTGACCCTCCATACACATCATGTACATGTGGTCCTCCATACACATCATGCAATGTGGTCCTCCATACACATCATGCACATGTGGCCCTCCATACACATCATGTACATGTGGCCCTCCATACACATCATGCACATGTGGTCCTCCATACACATCATGTACATGTGGCCCTCCATATACATCATGTAGATGTGACCCTCCATACACATCATGTACATGTGGTCCTCCATACACATCATGCACACGTGGTCCTCCATACACATCATGTACATGTGGTCCTCCATACACATCATGTACATGTGGTCCTCCATACACATCATGTACATGTGGTCCTCCATACACATCATGCACATGTGGCCCTCCATACACATCATGTACATGTGGTCCTCCATACACATCATGCACACGTGGTCCTCCATACACATGATGTACATGTGGCCCTCCATATACATCATGTACATGTGGTCCTCCATACACATCATGCACATGTGGTCCTCCATACACATCATATACATGTGACCTTCCATACACATCATGTACATGTGACCCTCCATACACATCATGTACATGTGGTCCTCCATACACATCATGCAATGTGGTCCTCCATACACATCATGCACATGTGGCCCTCCATACACATCATGTACATGTGGCCCTCCATACACATCATGCACATGTGGTCCTCCATACACATCATGTACATGTGGCCCTCCATATACATCATGTAGATGTGACCCTCCATACACATCATGTACTTGTGGTCCTCCATACACATCATGCACACGTGGTCCTCCATACACATCATGTACATGTGGTCCTCCATACACATCATGTACATGTGGTCCTCCATACACATCATATACATGTGGTCCTCCATATACATCATGTACATGTGGTCCTCCATACACATCATGTACATGTGGTCCTCCATACACATCGTGTACATGTGGTCCTCCATACACATCATGTACATGTACATGTGGCCCTCCATACACATCATGTACATGTGGTCCTCCATACACATCATGTACATGTGGTCCTCCATACACATCATGTACATGTGGTCCTCCATATACATCATGTACATGTGGTCTCCCATACACATCATGTACATGTGGTCCTCCATACACATCATGTACATGTACATGTGCCTTCCATACACATATGCGGTCTCCATACACATCAGATACATATGGCCCTCCATACACATCATGTACATGTCCATGTAGACACAACACTTGTACAAACCTTCTAGGTTCACCACTTCGTCTCTCAATTCTGTCTGTGATGAAGGTACTGCAAGATGATCAATATATGATTCCAGATGTATTTCAACACAGGATCCACGAGAATAGATCATATTTTGAGCAGAACTCACATTTTGAACAATTATATGAGGCTTAAATCATATCAAGCATCATGCAATCAGGTGGATTACTTGTCTGTAATAATATTCTGAGTCCTTTCGACAAATTAGAAATTATTTGAAGGCACAATCCACATACAAGACAATGATGCATATTAAACACTTGCAGATTAATGACAACTCTAACCAAATAAAGGATAAGTTTTGAAGATGGACTCTTTATTTTAGCCTGGTAGATACCCTTTCACAAAAATATTATTTATCAAATATATTTAAAAGTACGTTTAAAATATATCAAATATTTGAATTTAGGTACTCAACCCTTTAACGTAATGTAAATATGTTTGCATCTATATTATTTGCTTAATCAGAGCCATCTATAAGCAAACTATGCACTAACTGACTTCAATATAAAGCTATAATCATTTTTAACCTGTCCTGTATAATAGCATGTACGTACATGTAACTCCATACACACCATACGTAAGTGGCATCAATACAACAGCATCCGCATATTCCAGGTATTTCAAAATGAGGACAATGCTTTAAAACTAATATAACTCAATATTAAGATTAGTTATGAATCTAGTTCTAGTGTATATGCTCAAAATCCTGACAGTGTTTGTTTGGTATGAAGCATACTGAACTGCATTTGGGCCACCAGCACTGTTTTGAGAATAGACTCTTTTCACAATTTAGCTTGGTCCATCCTGCTTCATTAAAATATACCACTACATTCAACTGTTGTTGTTGTTACTAGTTCATTGGATATCAATCAATACATATAAATAAATAGCAATATACTTCTAACATATACTGTATGTACACAAATTGTAAAGGGGGGGGGGGGGGGGGGGGTTAAAATACTGACCTGGCACTACAGGAGCTGCAAAAGTAGATGCTGCAAAATAAAGGAGAGGTTAATTGCATTTGCAGTACACACTTTGCAATAGCTCACCTCCCACTAGGTATGGCAGATAAGGTTCCAGTACCTTCCATTCATCTAAGGCAACACTCTTCTTACCATTCATATCAATAATGTGTGTATACTTTTCAAGGAGGGCCTTCTTTAATATACACAGCTCTACCCTGGTGTCATTAGAGGGATCTGAGATGTCTACAGGAGGGCAGGAGACCACCTCTAACACCTCTAGATGGGGACAAAACTCCTGGTGGGTCTTTTTAATAACTTCACAGACAGAGTGTGCTAGCTGTAGGTACTTGGGGTCTGTCTTGTTAGGAAAGGAAATAGTCAATGAGATGGATTGGAATGACTCACTCATCTCAACCATTGTGGCCACCCCTGTCTCACTAAGCCACATTAAACCCCTGCTCCACACATCACAGCGGCGATTAAAAGGATGGGAGTGGAGGGATGTGGTTTGTGCAGCTGGTAGTGCAAACTCAAGGGGCAGCCTATGAAGAAGGACATCATGAAAGCGTGGGGTGAAGAACTCATCGGTAGACTTAACAACCTCAGACCAACGGAAACTATTATGGAGAACCATGGCACTACTTGGCCTATCAACACTGACGAGAGCTGGGATAAAGAGGAGGGGACCATTGCCAGAAATGGCTGAACCTTCAGGTGCCATATTTGTATCAATTTGAGATATGTCCACTATTTGACCTATCTCAAAATGAACCATAAACTGAGTTATCATATCAACATTGTATTCAGGAAATGTGCTCTTAATAATTGCTGTGGGTATTATTCCAGTATTGCTAGCGAGATGAGCATACTCCTTTAGAGATTGATGTGCAAACAAAGCTCCATTGACCTTCTTCAAGATGCTCTCTTTTTGAAGGACTACCCAGCTACAATGGGGATCTTCAAATGGGATAAAGACAATTAAACCCTTTTCTGACAGAGTTTTCAGAAGTGGGACAACAGCAGTGATGTCAGGATTAATGGCTTTATCCTGATCAGCCTCCAGACGTACAAGAAGATCAGATAGGGATATGGCATGCATGTCAGGAGGTAGCTTCTGCTTCAAGAAGGCTAGCATCAGGTGACACATCATGGAGATTGGAGGAGACATACTTAGAACATCTTTATTTGTTCCGTACAGCAGATCTCTGAACTGCTCCATTCCTTCACTGTATATCTTTGTCAGGTTTACACCTATAACATCAACCAACTTTTGATGGCTAATCACCTTCCTAGCAATTAATCCTAAATGGCTCATATTCTCCTTCAGCTGTTCTGGTGTTAGTAGGTCTGCATGTGTGCCCACTACTATGACTGATGACTTCTGGGGACATTTGTGACACACACCATTAATCATAGTGGACCAGTAGTACACCTCCTTATTGATGACATCAGGGTTCTTCCTTAGGTCCTGCAGGAGAAGGAAGATGGCTGGACTGTCAAGGGAGATGGCCTCTAGACATGCAGAGTGGCATGAGAAGTATTGATGATGTCCAGCCAAGTCATAGATGACCATGTTGCTGTAGGGACTGTCAACTTGATGCGGAATGATCCCAGCAGTGAGAGGTTCCACCACATTTTCTCGTCTAAATAGACGCTACAGAATTGAATCTTATAAACCACTATCACCAAAGGTGAATCAGTACATGCCAGTGGAAGAATGAAAACTACATTGGAGAACTACTTGCCCCAAGAATGCCAATACTTACTCTCCTGCATGGTGTTTGATAAATGTGCAGAATCAGCAAGTCATGATCACAAAGTCTTGAACAACACTTGTGCACCTGAATAACATTTCTACACCTATAAGTTACTGTACCAGCCTTGATATTCAGCACTGAACTGTTATTTGGTACACTATACGTATTACCAAGTGAGAACTTTAAACATGCTACATAAACTCAAAGTATTACATTGATGAAGACAGAGTATTATTATCCTTTTTGTTTTCTTACAATTAACTAATGTATCTGAGATACTGTATACCATCTCTGTTCTCCCCAAGTGTGAATGATACTTGTACCCACATTGTTATAACAGCTTTGTGGTCTGTTATTTGGTGCTATAATTATGATACAGTGAGAAGTTTGACTCTTACATCTTTCTGTCCATGAACAAACTACAGAAAATGAAGTGCATAAATTGTATTACCATGTACAGGTAAACTAAAAGAATCATAAGAATACATATTCCTACACCTACTTCACTGGGCTCTGATACTTGTATTGGAAATTCTTCAACAATATGGGGGGGGGGGGGGGGTTTCATGAACATAGAGATATGAACCATTATGTTAAAAAGCATGTTTGATGTAAATAATCCATGTCTAATAAAAATACTAATCACTAAGAACAATTCTATCCTAAAATTAGTGGGTAGTTATTCCATCGAAACAGAGAATTAATAATTAATGCTACTGACACACTCCCTGTACACTTTGACAACATTTTTACACAGAATTCCGTACCACCCCATCTTCACTGGACTGTAATTTGGTGCACTAAACAGTTTGCTGTATTATTGCCCACAGAAAAAGTTATTTTTTAAAATCTTAAGGTTTGGAGCATCAAGGTAAAGCTTTGTTAAAAATTAAGAAAATCGAGGTTCAGGTCTTACACCTCGACTATGAAAGTTCCTGTGTGATGTACAGCAAAAAAGAATATATGAATACAAAGCAAATTAAGTATGTATATTGGTACTCTAGCTGAAAAAAATGATTGTCAGTAAATAGTAATATTACAGCAAATCTTGAATAGCCACAATTTATAACTTGCATGAATACGTTTCCTAATGCCTGGGCATCACCAGTTGCTTGCATACTACTTGTTTTCATATCCTGTATTTCATTTCTAGGTTGCTGTACAATATTGCTAAGTAGTGTGTAGATTTAGGGGTATAGGTTGTTAGCATTGGCTAACAAATATATGAATAATCTCAGTATTCCTTAAAGGACGAGGAAAATGGAATGGACAAAAATGAAAAAAAAAAAAGTTTAGTTAGGGAAGGATGGCCTGGACAGGAATTATGTCCATAGAAGTATTGCGGAAATTAGATACCATGAATATGTATACAATTTGTATGGACCATTTTTTTTAATTAATGCACCACACATAAACTTCCAATGGACGTAAGAATAATTCTCACATGAACATGAATTGCAGAATCACGTTCAAGACCAGAAGCTAATACTAACTGAACCAAATAAAATTAAAAGCACTTTGTATTCTGTCAATGTCCATAATTCCACAAATTACCAGAAATACTCCCCCCTTCCTCGCCCCCAACAAAAAAGGCTCGTGTTTAAACGTCTGTATCTTCTTCGTAGTGAACGGTTCAAGTAGACGGAGAAGCGCACGTTTAGATACAGTCATTTTTTAGGTGGGCGGAGGGAGAGGTAGCGTATTTCTAGTACTTAACGGTACAAACAGTTCAATAGCATCACACATGCAATATTAAAACAAGTAACTAAAAGCATTCTCTATGAGAAAGTTAGGGCAATAGTGGTGTAAAAAGCAAGGAAACCAGGTCGTATCAGAAGAAAAATGTATTAGTCCTATATTTAGCACACAAACAATGCCGTCAAATGTACTAAATATAGGACCATTACATGATACGACCTTGTTTCCTTGCTTTTTACACCACTATTGCCTTCAAATCCTACATGTCAGTGGCGACGGAACCGCTACGGCCACTGCGGCCATGGCCGCACCACTTTTTACGGCTGAAATTAATAATTCATTAGTTATTAATTATAATTGTAACTCGATCGCGTATCGGCATTACCACTTATTGTGTCAATTTGAGACAGCTGCTCGCTCTTCTTTTCAAGCAAGATGGATGCGAGTTCTAGTCAAAGTGTCAGTGACACTGACCACCAGCTCAGGGCGTTTCACTTTCCAAACGAGAGTTTGGCAAGAAAAGTGCTGTGAGAAGAAGTTTTCAAACAGCCTGGTTTGACAAGTGGCCGTGGCTACATTATCGTGAGGAAAATGACAGCGTGTCATGTTACACGTGCTTGAAGGCAAAGTTGGAGAAAAAGCTGTCATGGGCTGCAAATGCTGATGCAGCAAAGGGTTACACAAACTGGAAAGATGCCACTGTCAGATTCTCAGCGCATGAAGCATCGAGTTGTCACAAAGAAGCGGTCTTGAAAGTTACAACTCTACCAGCATCAACCCCTGATGTTGCAATGTGCCTTTCCTCCCAGCATCAAAAAGATTGCTTGGAGCGTCGCCAATTTTTCTTAAAAATATTATCCAATGTCCGGTTTCTAGCACGTCAAGGATTGCCATTCAGGGGACACGGAGACGAAAGTGAATCAAATTTCACTCAGTTGTTAAGACTACGAGGGGAAGATGATCACAGAATTGGACAGTGGATCAAGAAACAGACGGACAAATATACATAGTCCGATATTCAGAATGAAATTCTTACTGTGATGGCAAAGATGGTTCTCCGTGACCTTACTTCTTCTATTCAATCTGCACCCTTTATTTCTATCATGATTGACGAAACAACAGACGAATCAAATAAGGAACAGGTGGTTATATGTTTTCGTTGGGTGGACGACGAGTTAGATGTTCATGAAGACTTTATCGGGCTGTATGAAACAGAATCAATTATCCACGGTGTGTTAAATAGGCTAAATATTTCCATCACTAAACTGAGAGGTCAATGCTACGATGATTTTGTTCGTTCATAGCAATTTGACTGATAAAATCAATTTAGTGGAGCTAAGTAATGAATTTATTCGCGGTTCCGAACACCGCCAGACATTGTTTGGCAAGTTTACGTTAACTGATTAAGACTTCTATACTGTACATGTATGATTTGTACATAACTAGATACATCTGTCATGTTTGCGCGTATAATATTATGCATGCTCATCTATTATTCATTGGCCGCACCACTTTATAATAGCTTCCGTCGCCGCTGCATGTATATGCCACCAACTTTCTCATAGATAACGTTTTTAGTTACTTATTTCATTGATTTTTGCTTATAACCGATAATGCCCCCATCCCCCCTCCACCTCGCGCGTGTGTAGCATGCCATGCCGCCCCATTACGAATAAAGGTACCGCCGGTTAACAATTGACTTTAATTAATAACCAAAAGATCTGGGAACGCTACGCGAGTCTGGGAACGAGAGTACGCCTAGATGATAGACCCCTCCGCCTCGTCCTCCACGTTCCCCATGTCCACGTCTGGCTCTTTCTCCACGTCTGCCTCTTTCTCCACGTCTGCCTCTTTCTCCACGTCCACCTCGTCCGCTTCGTCCATCCCCTCCCCCTCGTCTTCTGCCTCCTCCTCTATCTCTTGTTCCTCCTTTCGGCCTCGTCCACCTCCACGTCTGCCAGCACCGTACGTCTCTACCCTCGTCACCATCTCCTCCACCGCCGCCCTTCACCTCCTTCGCCTCCACCACCATGAGCTCCTCTCCTCCTTCATCACTGCTTTCACCACCACTATCACGAGCTCCTCCATTCATGGGGATTAGGTCTCTCACGTCGTTTTCAGTTAGTTCCATGGGTGACCCAAGTGATGTGAGCATAGCTTTAGGAATCACTCATATATAGCCTGATTGTAAAGTGCATATGACCAAAGATTAAAGGGCTGGACATGAGCTGTTTGAAGTGGAACTAATTACTAATATTCTAGTGTGCTAGGAAAAGGATGGACCCGAGCTTGTTTGAAGTGGAACTAAATATTCAAGTGTGCCAGGACATGAGGTGATTGAAGTGGAACTAATATATAGCTCTGCTTGATAGCTTTTGCGTTCAGCGGTCCGCTGCTTTTCAGGCTCTGCTTGTAGTGTGCCCGTAAATGAAGTTTGTACCGATCATTCTGACAGTGCAACAGTAAAATGGGTAGTCTATGTATAGTAGCATATCCCTTACATCACTACATCTCATCACAACCTGATATGTTGTGATGATCATAGTGTAAGCAATGTATTCGAGGCAACAGAGATCCTATTATATACTTCGTACCTGAACTATTGTGCACATGCACCTCAAGGACTATATATATTGTTATTTTTCTGTATAAATTAGTCTTGTCCTGTAAGTTGCTTGCTGTACTATTATACTGCTTATCAGACATGTTACATTAGTGTTCTTTATTGTGCAATGCCTACAGTTTCAACTAATAAAATAAAATACACGCATCCCATTGTAGTACGATCATGTGTATTCACAAAATGCTCTATAATTATTTCAGATGGTGGGCTTTAATATTGTGATGAATTTTATTCTCCTGACCACTAGAGAATGTGTCCTAACCCAAAATAGGTTAGTACAGAGTTTAAATTGGCTTGCCAAAAGTCAAAAACCCTGCATATCAGGTGTGGATGCAATTGATGTAATAGACCCTTCCCTTTAAGAAGAACTCCGGACGTGACATCACTAATCAACGTACTTCACGAATTGGGTTAAGTATACGTTAATGAGTGATGTCACGTCCGGAGTTCTTAAAGGGAAGGGTCTATTGTCTTGAACTATGTTATTTCCCATTCTTGATTTACAGCTGGAGGGTTATTGATGATTGCAGTGCACATCAAGTGTATCTGTATGCACTTACTTTAGACATCACAGTTATTACCAGATAGTGGTTACATCCTGATCAATAAAGCACTATTTCTTGTTTTCATGCACACAAAGGGTACAGTAAAATCATGCACTACAGTACATTGGGTACAGAGGTCAGTGGAGTTCAGGGAATTATATATGAAGGCAAAATTATGACCTACATGTACATGCATGGTGGTTTAATTTTATGGGGAACAGCACACACATTATTGGTACTCTATAATACCAGATTAGTAGTAAAAGAAATCTGATTAGTCATCTTTTGGAAAATGCAATGGATATCACACAATTCATTCTTACATTTGTAAAACGAGTTGCTCTTGGCTTTGAAATGTTAATGATGGCCTTCAATTAGAACAAGAATACATAGCTTAGGCATATGAGAAGTAAAAATGTATAACATAATACACAAAGTTACTCAAGACATTGCAGGCAATGATTGCAGACAAACTACATGCATATTTAGCCATGTGCACATGCATCGTATTTATAGATGTACCAGTTATATACTGGATACATTCAAAACTGGTTAGCTGAGAACATTATTTCCATGCAAGTAAACACATGATTAATATTGTCACTGTTGAACATCTAAAACTTGCATACAAATTTACATTACCTGAGTCAGTGTACTCTTCCCAGCCCCTGAATGTCCACATAAAACAACCTTTCCATAGGAATGAGCAGGAAAGTCACTGCACGTTTTCAGCACCTGATTGAACACATGGAGGTATTCATACCCCGCATCCATCATGGCCGTACGTCCTTGATTGTTCTTAAGGTTGACATCAATACCAGGATGGACCAGGAGTGTTCTTACACAGCTGATCTGGTCCATCTCTTTAGCCCGTTTATCACTAACCACCAAATGCAGAGCAGTATCACCAGACTAGTGGTAGAAACAATGAATGAACATTCAGTCACTAAATGCTTCTTGTATACATCAATACAGGTATAAAAAAGCCCTTCCTTGTACTTCAGGAGCTACAGGTCAGCAAAATACTACACCAAAAATGCCATAGAATTAACACCTCTGCCATGGGATACATGCTCCTACAATCTATCTATACGGCAAAGTATTTATGGTGCAAAAGCAACAAGACAAGGTTCATGTTACAGTGTGGGTTGATAGAATGGTACAAGGAAAAAGTCCTATATATTGCAACTAATGCTTTCCTTGTCTGAAAATATATTTGCAACATATAGGACGTTTTGGTACATTGTACCGTAAAGTACCGCGTACAAGCCCCCCCCCCCCCCCCCCCCCCCCCCCCCCCTCCGCCCCCAACGTGAGACCCTGAAAAAAATGGCTAGTTTTTGTAACGATCGTATCTCCTGAACCATAAACTTTGCGACCTACCTTTTTCAAAGTCTTGTTGTACTACCATTCCTTTCCTGAAATAATATCCTGTTTGGAATCGCATTGACATGCTTCATGAAAAACAAGGTCTGAAAACATACCTGGTTCAGAACAACCATATCATTTGAACCGCTCATCTCCAAACATGGAATTTCGGTGCACAAACAGCGTTCAACACATGCGTTATTGTTCCATTTACCTTGTAATTTCTCGCAGTAAACATTAACAACATAGTCAGTCCACATTGCTCCACCATTTCTTTTTTCCATTGACCAGCCAAGGCCCCATCCCAAACCATGTCTGCACGACATATTTGGAATGGAAATCGGGGGGAGAGCGCTAATGAGATCGCATTCATAGCCCTGCTAAACTGAATTTCCTATTCATAGCTGCATCTGTGTACACTCTTGTCTGCACTCTGAATGTAACTGTCGCTTCATTTACAGCTCTCATTTGTGAGGTAATGTCGTGCAGACATGGTTCGGAATGGGGCCTAGGTTGGTCAATGGAAAAAAGAAATGGCGGAGCGATGTGGACTGACTACGTTGTTAATGTTTACTGCGAGAAATTACAAGGTAAATGGAACAAAAACTTGCCGCATGTGTTGAACGCTGTTTGTACGATATATACACCGAAATTCCGTGTTTGGAGATGAGCGGTTCAAACGATATGGCTGTTCTGAACCAGGTATGTTTTCAGACCTTGTTTTTCGTGAGGCATGTCGATCCGATTCCAAACAGGATATTATTTCAGGAAAGGAATGGTAGTACAACAAGACTTTGAAAAAGGTAGGTCGCAACATTTATGGTTCAGGAGATACGATCGTTACAAAACTAGCTATTTATTTCAGGGTCTCACGTTGGGGGCGGAGGGGGGGGGGGTCTTGTACGTGGTACTTTACGGTATTAAACCCACACTGTACCATGAGTTTATGACTATTTTCTACTACACACATGCTAAGTGTACTTATTTCGAGATGCACAGTTGAAGAATTATGGCTGTCCCGAACCAGACTTGTTCATGTACGTTGTTATTACTGAATCACGAGAGGGCCAAGCAAATTTAGTATTTCAGGAAAGAAATGGAATTACAATATGTGTTTAAAAAGAGTGTGGCTTGGAACTTATAGTATGGATCTCAAGAAACATTCAAAAACATGCCATTAGTCAAGATGGGGAGGGGGGGGGGGGGGGGCGGGGGGTTTAGAGTAGTGCACGAATTAGAGAGCCCATGTGCAGTGACACTAATAGTCGACAGTGTGGCAGCCTGCTGGTTAGGCCCACAGCTGTTTGCTCTCATTGAAATTGTAGAAATTAGGCCCTATGCCCCAAAATTTGGAAACTGATGTTTCGATAGTCACATAGCAACGAGCCAGACAACCGATGCCCTTTGGAACGCGCTATACATAAAGCACAAAGTACAATAAACACCTACAAACCTTAGAGAATCACCTATGAACGTCGGGACCAACGTGCAACGACTGATCGTTCTGGTCAGGGGCTGATCCAGGGGGGGGGGGGGGGGGGGGGGAGGATAGCGCCCCCCACCCCTTATATTAATTGTAATTTCTGATTCAAAGACTATTCACAATTGCCATCCAACGGGAGAAATGCAGGTTCCGTTTTAAGATGATGAGTTTTTTTGTGTGTGTGACGTGAATATTATTGTATGTTAATGTGTATAAAAATAAGCCGCCACAAAATCTAAATAGACCCTTCCCTTTAAGAAGAACTCCAGATGTGTAAGTTAGTCTAACTATGACCAGCTTCAAAGCATGCACAGTGTGTGTTGTTCACTGAGTGGGGAGCAGCACATCACGATCTGGAAGTTCGTCTTGAAGGCTCCTCCTCCTTTGTCCCCCCCCCTAGTATTATCCAGAATTATTATCCAGATCCCACTAGCTAGTATAACGCAATTGTGCCAGATCAGCCTGCCAGATCTGTGGCAACTTAATGGGTCATGTAATCAATCAGTGTTGCATAAACCAGTGACCAGCCATTCTCCTTCAATAGCTCAACAACCTATTGGATCATGTCTGGATTGAACATCAGATGAGCTCAGTCCTCAAAGCACCATACACCAGAAGGTAGTGGGAAGGAAATGGCGCAAGTTCTACTTTTAGGCTTTTTCCTACAGCCTCCCTAGAGGCATGGTGCATTCCCTTCTCACACGCCAGGGCGCTTCCTGCTGCTTTCAGCCACGTGAGAAGACATTAACATCTCATTTGACAGCTATGTTATACAATGCTTTATACCTCCTAGGTGCTTGTATCTTTTTACAGATTATTGTAAGGCCTGCTATACTCTGCTGGTCCAATTGTTTTCTCAGCAGAGATGCCAGCCACCTTTAGCAAGGCCCTCCATTTCTCATCTCCTAGCGAGAGCACTTCGTTTTGAAAGAGTGCAGATGGCCCCCCATCACTTCGAATGGCCTTTTTGACTTGAGGTTGGTTCTTGCATAACACACAGCTGTGATTGGTTTGTGATAGCACATGCATGTCATTGGCTAGGCAGAGTGGTAGAGAACTTTGAGTGTTTTTGACATTGAATACACATGAGTTTCCCCCAGAAGTAAGTTACTAGGATGATGACCCTCTTTAGTAACCCAGCTGCTGTTGTTATTTTGCTTCATGCAGAGTGTAAGCAACTGAAAATTTGTGTCTGCATAAACTCTAGCCCTCATGTCTGTATTACAGCTCCTACAGTGTACCACAACATCGTTTAATAAACTTAATACCAAGTCCAAAGCTAGTTGAAGGAGTGGCAGAATGTCTGTTTCGGTATTAAACAATCTGGTGTGCCCTTTACGTGTTGACATCTTGGTCCCACTGATACAGTTGCTATGCAGCACACTGGCATGTGCCCAATGTATCACACACTGAGTGGTTGGTAACAACAGCCTCAGTGTACTGACCTTGCAGTTTTCACAGCAACCAAAAGATTGTCATTTGATGGTATAGTGGTCTTGGATAGGATGTTCTGGTGAGATGACTTGGATGAGTGGCTTAGTTATTGATCGGCCTAATGGAAATGATCAGAATTAGATTTTACACCTGGGATGCAACCTCTCAGTAGTTAGTCTGGCCCTTTAGGTTGTTACCTTTTGCACTGGCATGAATTGCTAACACATCTGTAGAGGCGCAGTTTAGTGATATGTTCCCCACTATACACCTTTACCTTGCATAGAATGCTCACACTGGACCGGAACAACAGAAGTCCTGTGATGCTTTTTATTCTTCACAGCACATATCGCTCTGTCCAATGCCAGCTTGCAACACATAATCATGCTTTCTGGATGTACATGCATGTGTGGGTCATCACAACTAGTGTCTTCAAAGGCTGTCTGTCTCAGTGTCAAAGCATTTTTGAATTGGTTTGCACTGATACATAATAAATTTGTTTCAGTCTTTGCCAAACATTACCCCCACACCATGAAATGTTGCTGCACTTGTTTCACGTGATATTCAATTCTTATGTATACAACAATGCATGTATGTATATTAAAACAAGCATTTCCATTCATAACAAATACCGATGGACGCGGGTTTACAGAAAATTCATTAGTCTTCAGGTACGTGTCAACTTGCTGTACATGAGATGACAAGTTTACACTCAGGACAACTTCCAGAGGGCCGTTGTAAGAACGTTTCTAAACACCCCTCCCTTACATCTTCTAAACACTCTGCGCACGATACGTGTGTTTAATGTAGAGCATGCGTGACAATTGTTTAATACATGCAAGACGCTATTTAATGTACTATATACACATATTGATAAGTACCAACAGCGTTGGAACATTCAACAGCCTTAGTAAGGTCTGTATCGTATTTTTATTTTTTAGTACTGTAATGTTCAATTTATAAACCTAGTTTCCAGCCGCAAACAGCCGTGGGCTGCGTATGTGTCATTGTTGTACTGTATTGTCTATATAGTCTTATTACTGCATTACTGCATTTGGCAACGAGGGTTCCTCAAGAATGGCACACATGGCTTTCGGTCACATACAGGAGTTTGACACCAACGTCGAAGATATTTCCTCATATTTGGAACGGGTGGGGTGCAAACAAGCGTCGGGTAGCGGTATTCCTTTCTTCGATTGGTGGTAAAAATTACGCGCTGTTGCATGACTTGCTGCCGCAGCAGCCAAAGGTTTAATTGCTTGACGAACTGATGAGTACATTAAGACATTTCGAACCCAAGCCAGTTGTAGTATGGAGCATTTTCACTTTCATCGTAGGAACAGGGTGCGGATGAAAGTGTGGCAGAGTATGTTGCTGAATTAAAAAAGCTTGCTACCCATTGCCGTTTTGGCGGTTATCTGGAGGAAACGCTTATAGGGTTGGTTGGTGTGCGGAACATGCTAAGATAGGACGCAAAGGGGGCTACTGGTAGAGAATGGATGACATTTGCGTGAGCATTATAAATTGCTCAAAGTAGGGAAGGCTGCTCTAATGAATGCCAGCGACTGAAAGAGCCTAGTCTGACGATAAAGAAGGTTACTACGAGCACAGAAACAAGTGTGTCATCAAAATTTATACGTTGTGGAAGCAGTAAGCATCTTGCTGATAAATGTCCTTTTAGGCAAGCTACTCAAGACAGCTGCCAGCTTAGCCAATCACTCATGTAATTAAAGTTTATGACACAGCTGTGCTTTTATAGCCGATATTAAACAAAAATGACACTCTAGAAGCGGCATGCCTGCACAAAAACAGCATGAAAGACACGCAAGCTGCATACTATTGTGAGGATGTAAACTTGCCAAGTGCATTGATTAATGTTGTTTTTTAGCAAAGGGAGCAAAAACATTGTTTTTAATCGAACCAGAGTGCTTGTCCTTTTTCTCCTGCATACTACAGACGTTGCCGGGAGGGATATATGCACATTTTATACGTGTTCAGAAGCTTTCCTACCTTGCATTGCGCATCTATTTATACTAGGTGAACATGTGTCATAACAGGTAATCACAGACAGCTCTCACCTTGTTCTGCATGTTGACCTGTGCACCCTTAGCCAATAGCATCTTCATACATATCAACTGCCCCCTCCATGAAGCCCAGATAAGTGCAGTCATTCCCAACTGTAATGTTAAGCGCATATCATCACGACGGGGAGTACCACCAATGGCAAATACAGTGCACTGACACGCTACCAATTGCTCTACATAGTAAACTAGGGGGAAATGTTCCTGGTAAGGACATGTGTACCGTATTAACTCGAATACAAGCCGTGATTTGTATTAACCATACGCGCGCGATGATTTCGACATCGCCACAAAACGTGGGATCTCTCTGCAACGTTAAATAGAGATGTAAAACCCTCTACAAGGTACGTTCTTCGATAAGAGTACCCATCATACGTTCGTTGACTGTGCAAGATAGTTTATAACGTCTAGTCGGCAACACCAACTTTCACACGTGCATGTGATTGGCGATTCACAGGAAAAAAACGCGTCGAATCACTTTATGATTTTCAAATGATTTGTCGCTTACATTATGTTTACAGTCTGTAACATAATGTAAACATTCTCTAACAGAATGTAAGTGACGAATCATTTGAAAATCATAAAGTGATTCGACGCGCGTTTTTTCCTGTGATTCCAGTGAAGTGAACACGTTAAGGGACAGAAGTATACGCTAACTCAATGTGGCTTACAAGTTGTCAAATTTGTGTGCGTAGTCTAACTGGAACATATCTTGCTCAAAACCAGCAGTTTTTCACGCCACTATGGGCGCGAATTCGCGGATAAAATTGCAACTAAACGCCCAGTACGGTCCAGTTCGCGGTACAAACAGCTATAATGCATTCATTTCACTTAGACATCATGAAGCCACGGCCGTTGATTTTGTGCTTTGAGATACGCCTGGCTAAACAATTCTACAAGACCGATATGGATAATGCTAATCTCTTTCCCCTCTCTCTCATTTATAGTCAACATTGACATCAGTTACTAAAGGGATCCTATGTTCACAACTCGACTCGAGTAGAGGCTCGAGCCTGTGCTAGGGGTGTTATGAAACTTCTGATCAATTATTTCAAGTTTGAGTATTAAGAATATTATGCTGATCTCGTCTGGTAGGGCCTGGACCCTACTAGGCCCTACCGTAGCTACACCACTGGCTGCAAAGGGTTTTACATTTCTATTTAGCGTTGCAGAGAAATCTCATGTTTTGTGGCATTGTCGCAATCATCGCGTTGGTACGGTTTCTACAAACCGCAGTTTGTATTTGAGTTTAATAAGGAGCGCTTATGCACATACCATATGAGAAGTTAGCATAGGTCTACACTCTTTTTCATTTGCCACATTTCATAATAGCCAATCTGTGGGCAGACATCACTCCTCACATCAGCCAGAAAATAATGCACCCACATTCCCAAAGTGGCAACACTAATAAGCGGCAAAGACATCACTGGGAGGAACGTACAGTGCTCCCCCATACCCTGTGATGTCATACATCTCTAATACCATCCCACCCCTCCCCCTATAACAAACTCCATATACCATTAATATACTGTTCACAAATAGTAGGACAATATACAAAGACATACAGTACAAACACACAACACAGTTCAAAAACAGAACAACCGAAACACAGTTAACTAAGGCAGTGACACATCCCCATCACACAACAAGTTTTCAAGAGGGAAGGGCACTAGGCATGTGTGTCTTGTGCACAATGGAGAGTTGTAAACAAAAATTGGCTCCCCTCACGTCTATGCCAATTCTTAAATCGTCATTAAAATTGTGTAATTTCCTTATGCCCTACAATCTGCAGGTGCAGATTCATAATGCGACATTTTTGAATCCTGCACATCTATAAATGAATTACATGATGGAAAGTATACTTTAGGCGAAGTACACAATATTTACAAAGCTACACAAAAAAAATGCTAATAACCATAATCATGGCTAAATCCTCTTTTTAAATAGGTGTACGTACTCAAGTGGTCATTCCTTACGCGCATGTACCCAAACAAGGCTACATTTTAAACAGGGCTTTGATTGCATATAAAATGTGACCTTGGGAATTCCCTAGCTGTTCGGTTGCCCCCTCCCCCCCCCCCCCCCCCCCACACATTCTGATTCATTATAAACTCCATTCTCCTCCCCCTTCCTTCCCCCACTCCTCCTTTAATCTATGCAATACACCTGTAGCTGTAATAAACCTGTAGCTGACTCCATTTACATGCTGCATTGCTGTATAATGTCACCACTCACAATGTCCTGAATGTTAACCTCTGCATCCCTAGCCAATAGCTCATTAACACACTCCACATGCCCTGCTGCTGAAGCCTTCATCAGTGCGCTCCATCCGTCCTGTAATGATAAGTGGATATTGTTTTAGTGGGCAATATTTAGGGTGCGTATTGGTATATTTTGTACCTAGCTAGCTGGTGATAGTTTGGTGTACTGACACTCTGTTATCAATTGTGCTGCTACCATACTACATTTGGCAACAAGGGTGGGATGGTGCTCCTTTGGAAAATACAGAAGTTCGAATCAAGAAGTGAACTAATGTTGCCCTACATCGAGCCGGTGCAGCTATTTTATGGGAGATAATGAAATAGTGGAAGAACGATAAAGGTTTACAGTTGAAATGAACACACATTATCAAAACCTATTGAAGCACTCAGACAACTTTTTTCAACTAGTGGACTACCCCAGCAGTTAGTGCCAGATCATGAATGGTTACAAGTCACCTCAGAGGAGTTCACAAATTCATGACCAATAATGATATTAAACATATATGCTGTGCTCCATATCATCTGCTTCCAACATGTATCTGAACAATTTTTACAAACATTTAAGAAGTCTATACTGGCATCACGAGGTGGCTGATTGTGTTTTTAATGTCTGTGCAATATCTATGCCTCAGCGACAATATGTGGATCTTTTCTGGAATGGTATAGGAACAAAGCAATGGCCAATCTCAATGTAGAATTGCACTCTCACCTCCTCTTTATCACGTATTCAAGATAAAGGAACGTTCACTGTTGATTGTACTCAAACAACCACTTGGTGAGCAATCTCGTCCATGGGAAGCTGTTACAGACCTGCAATACGCACAATTTTACTATCTGTAAGTTAGCATTGCACTGAGCAGGGATGGTGGTTACTAAGCATACATGTAGCACTGACCAAGGAGACAGATAATTTGACATCCTGGTTGCTGGCCTCATAACACTGAGAAGGCATAACTTCATTGTTAAGCAGCAGCTCACATTCTTAGCACAAAAGAAAGCATCAAAAGAGATAACAAAAAACCCAAATGATATGCTGAGGAGCTGCATGTACTGATTCGTGAAAGACTTGTGTTATGAGTGAAAATTGAGGGAACAAAGTTCATGCAGTCGTGCATGCTATCCTCTAGCTGGCACAAAGAATCAGTTGACAGATCGTAAGACCCTGTTTCATCGAAGAGATTCCTAACCATGAGATGTGCAAGTACAATCTGAAGCAGTGGTGGCTTGCCATTGTCTTAAAGACCTTTCCTGATAAAGAGGTCTTTGAGAGTTCAATTTCTACATCTCCATCCTTCCGCTTGCTTACCCTTCTAAAAAAGATGAACTAATTGTCAGTAGGGCAAATGTACCTATTGATGAAGGGCAACCCTGTCCCACCAACTGGAGAGTCAATCACCTCACAAATATGGCCACAGCTGTCCGAACCAAGCCTTGCAATGCTGAACTGCTGTTTGCTAATTGCATTTCACAGCTTGATGTATCATGTTACATAAGTCCTACATGAACTAGCCTTAACTATATTCATGTAGATAACTTCAAGAATATGATGCACGTGTTATATGTTACTTGCTGATATCTCTGCAGCATAATAAAATGCCCACCCAAAATAAATATTTCAAAGTTTTTTTAAATAGGGAGTGGAGATATCTCTATTTTTGAATCGATGATCATACTTTCAGTTAAGGTTCAAAGTGAAAACAAAATTACCGGTAATCATTTCTTGATACACTATTGAATAAACGTTTCAGTTTCATTAATGTAGAAATTTACCAATATGAGATATTTTTATATCACTAGATATCACTAGGAATACAAAATTTATAGCTTCATGGTTGCTACTCCGTTGTCATGATATTTGAACCTATTTGCGAAAAACCGTTCACATTACTTAAGAATGCTTAGTCCTAGGCGGGATATGAGCATACACAGCTCAAGTGTATGGATAGTGTATGGATTGGTGAGATTTGCAACCTTCCATGATGATCCTGGCATGCATGAGAGGCGCTCACATGTACATGTAACCGGCCAGTGAAATCCAGGCGCAATTTTTAATTTGAACCAGAGCGAAAAAATCACGATATATTCATGCAAAAATTGATGCTATCCAGATAGTTTTAATTGAATCACACACCTACATCCCCTAGCACATGCACCAACTCTGCAGCGAACCTCCAGGCTGCACACCACGTTTCGTGTGCTGAGACCTCCTCCGCAACGCCTCCATCCGGCTCGTCTAGGGAGATCGGCATCATCGGCTCGATAGATGCTCGGGAGGTAGACATCTTGGAACTCACCAAACCCTGCGCAGCCAGTTTTCTAACGTAGTAGTTGACATGCTGCCTCTCGACTAGCCAGTGCTGCGCAGCTAATCCGGGTGACTCAAATCGTCCTTCAAGGTACTCGTAGGCTGCCTTCAAAGCAGCGTCTCCAGGCGAATATTTAGGTGTCAGGTAAGACACGATGGCTCCCCCACCCCGTGGACTCCCTTAGCCCCCTCTCCGCCGTTACCCTCCATGACGCCGCGTTTTTCGGCTAGGAAGACTAATTTAACAATTAAATTAAAACTTTTTGGGCGCCAATCCTTTGTTTTACGCGCACGTGTTTCCCATGTGGCCAAATACTTATAGTCATGGGATCCGTTAATCTATTACCTACATACAGAAAAAAAGTCCGATAGCGAAATCCCGTTCCTATCTCGAGATATGATCTCGTTTTTTCGGAAGCGGTTCAAATTAACTCCGCGGTTCAAATATCATTACGACGGAGAACTAACGAATTCATAATTTGGATGTTTGGAATGACCCATCATTATACCATGCACATCCAAGGTACAGTAATTATAATAGACGTTGCGTACCATGTTGCTATCGATTATCATTCCAAACCTCCAATACCCCAAACACATCATTCTCACTGTGCCCTCTAAACAAAGGTGCACATGTCATATTACAGGTAATCTTAAACTGCACTCACTTTGTTCTGCGTGTTGATTGGTACACCACCATCCAATAGCAAAGACACATACTCCACAGTCCCTGTCTCAGAAGCTTTAATCAGTTTGGTCCCTCCCCACTGTAACCATGAGTTCAGATCATCATAGAGTGCCACCAATGTCAATACAGTACAATAAAACACTACTAGTGATACCACACACAGTTTAACAACACATTACCAAAGTACGGTAACACAAACATTAGAGGCAAATCACCAACGAGAGGAACATACAGTGCTCCCTCATACAGGTTGTCATGCACCTCTAAAACACACCCACTCCCTCTACAACAACTCTGTTCCTCCATCGCTATGCTGTAAAGATGTTAGGACAGAATACAAGGAAACTCACACCCCACACAGTTCAACAACTACACACAATCAACAAGACCTCATTGATGTGCTGTGCCTCATCCCCCAGACCACCATACAGCTATATTTTGTACCTATCCATGGCCATGGACTCTACACAAAAGGGTGGAGCTCAAACGAGAAGTTGTCTTCTTTGAAAATGAATAATAATGAATGTGGGAAGGGCGCCTACTAAACAGCTACGTGTATGAGGTATTCGCAAGCCATCCTATCAGGGTCTGGGGTCACTTTATCAATTAACATGCCAAAAATGTTTTTAAATAACAATGTTCCTTACAATGGCATGTAAAAAAATGAATCTTGCAGCATTATCTCTGAAAGTAGGGTGTTAAGCTAATGGAACTGGAACTTGTATTTTTTAATGCAGAAAACATTTGCCTACAAGTTTAGTTGACATTTAATTCAATGTAGACAAAACCTGCATTTAGTAAACAATTTGTGTTCAGAATCAGCTAGGTTTTCCGTTTGCAACTCCTAGTCGGAACACAGATAAGGCCTCAAAATTTATACGCATTTGCAACTCAATGCCCCCTACAACATTTAATAATAACCAGCAGCTCTTAAGACATGCAGGTTGCTGAGATCAGGTCAGATTTTTTGCAAATCTGAGGTCCTTTTGCTTCAGAATAGTTGGGATGATTTACTTTGACTTAACTAAGTTTTGAAAAATTCAACTAAACCTGTATCGAGGTGCGTAAAGTATTGATATGATGTATAAACTCACGAATCGATGGACAAAAATCTTAAACAGGCAGCCATTTTGTCCACATTTAGGATATGTAGGTAAAACACTGCAATTGGCAAATCTCAATGGATTGTGAAAAGACAGGTGGTGAGTCCGGTACGTGTTTCTCAGGAAGTGGGTTCTTTTCAAAAACCAATCTAGTGTAGCAGATCCAGGTGTTGCTCCAAATGCAAGCAGAAAGCGTGATAATACAGGGGCGGCGGAACAGGTACCTCAGCCCGCACCAATGTTAAACGCACACAAAAAAATCCACCCATCGTTTTCAATTTGTACCGCATGATCGGATTGTCTCCGGCTGTGTGGTCTTATTCAATCATTTTAGCGCTGCCACCATTACATGTAACCATATTCACTCCTTTAAAATTTACTAGGACATTTTCGAACAAGTTCCAACTATGCTTTAGGTACTGTTTTCCTAAACGAAAGTTTGGAAAACATAGCGAAGAACGCTCATTTCGAGCAGAGTTAGTTGCACTACAACAAAGCATGTGATGCAGCCTTTTGTTAAATTTGCATGCAAGCAAAAAATCTTTCTGTTTTACCAAATGAAATCAAACCTTTATCACAAAAAGTTTCACCAATTGGAGAGATGCACAGGTTGGCCTCTAAAGGGGTCATGGGGTTGAAACAGACAGCAATGCTCAACTTATGGGCTATTGATACTCCTGGCTTAAGTGACTGGATGAAGGAATAACCCAATAAATACACATCCCATGACATCCAGAATGAAGGATTACAGATAATGACTACTTGCTATTTTAAGAGATATCAGCAATAGCATCTCTTGCAGTGGTTTTTGGCTGATGAATGCACCGATCTTTCCAACAAAGAGCAGTTTGTGGTGTGCATTAGATAGGTGGATGAATTATTGCAAGGTCGTGGCAATGTGATTGGGGTATACAATATTCATGCCAAGACACTCACAGATGCATTGGAAGATGTGCTCTTACGGGCAAGATTAAAAATCCTCGTTTATGCATCTTTAATCTCTTCATTTCACAAGTGATCATGACACTTAGTGATGTCTTACAGCTCAGTCTGTGTGTCAATTAACGCAACTATATTTACGCCTACTCAATTAAAGTTACGAAAGCATGTGTTTCTGGCAAATTATGTTTTCGCTCAGTGCACTGCGGGACCAATGCTAAACATTGTCAACGTCTGCCGCCACTGTATGATGGCTTTGTTGGCTGATGCGAATAAGCCCAATTACCTACAAGTATGACGTCAAAAACAATGGCGAAGGATTCTATTACTAAGCAACTACAGAGAAAGAAGTCGGCTGGTAATGAATTATTCGCTGAATCGGGATGCATCATGCATGCCTCAAATCGTGCCGCATTTGATGAAGCGGCAATGGGCTTACTAATGTTATTTGTTGAGTGGAATACAAGTTATGAAATGCAGAAGGCTTGATTGAATGTTGTGATGGGACCTGCTATACTAGGATGGGGCTCAACAATACCTGTACGTGATGCTGCACAAAGGCATGCATGACTACAGCTAGATGTGTTTATCACTGGATGTCTTCGTACTTAATGCACGTGCAAGGGGGCATAACTGACGATGACATCGAGGACAATCCATGTATTCTCTTGCTTGTAAGAGTTTTTACCTCATTGATTAAACATTGTTCATGTACCTTGTAATTTGTGTATTCGTTACTCAAGTAGTCATAACTGTTGGTGACGTTGCAAACGAAGTTGCAAGTTGTAACACGTTATCAAACTACAAAACGGCTGCCTGTTGTAAGATTTTTCCTTTTGATCTGCAACATGAAATCAATTCTTTGAGTTTATAAAATATTATAAATTATGCCAATACTTAGGGACCTAGATACAGGTCTAGTAAGTTTCAAACCTTCAGTCAAATTAAATCTTCCAAATTATTTCGAAGCAAAAAGGTCCTCAGATGTGCAACAAATCTCTCAGCATCCAGCATGACTTAAGAGCTGGTTATTATTAAATGTTGTAGGGGTCATTGAGTTGCAAATGCATATCATTTTGAGGTCTTATCTGTGTTCCAACTATGAGTTGCAAAGGAAAAACCTGATTCTGACCACAGATTGCTTACTAACTGCAGGCTTTGTCTACATTGAATTAAAGGTCAATCAATGTTATAGGCAAATGTTTACTGCATTAGAAAATACAAGTTCCATTAGGTCAACACACTGTTTTAGAGAGTTAATGTTGAAGAAATATTCATTTTTTACATAACATTGTAAGAAATACTATTGGCTTTTCAGGTACACCCTTGTAACGAATGACAACTTGAATTACATGTACATGTATCAATAAGATGGTGAGTTTTAGCTTGCATTGTATATTTTGATGCAACTAGTGTCAATTTTGTGTGCATCACCCCAAGTATGCTTTCCTAACCCGCAGCAGAGATACAATAACATCAATGTGCATGCACCAAACAAGATTCTTGCTCACATGTCATCTGTCATTCACTACTGGGGACTCTGGGTTCATGCATTGCATATAATGACACCACTCACCTCATGGTGAATATTGACCTGTGCACCCTTATGCAATAGTACCTTCACACACTCCATGTGCCCACTGTCATAAGCCATCATCAGTGCTGTATATCCATCCTGTATTATACATTGTGGATTACCGCATTTGTCAAGTACAGTACGGCAACATGCTACCCTCATTACAGAGTTAAAGAGAGTACACGAGGACAAATACATAAAATAAATAACAAATGTTTGCTCTAATTATACCCAAATGCATGTATCATGAAATGGGAACCAATATAAGATACATGCTTGTAAAACCAGACGCTATTCTATGATTAATTACACTTTTTGCAACCTAGCGGACAAGTTCCAGCCCAACATTCAAGAGGAAAGCAAAATAAGACAGAAATCTCGACCTTGTCATGCATAGACTGGTACATTTCTTTGAAGGCTATTGAGTTGGGCATGAATGGATTCTGCCCCCTGATCCCCATAGAGACCAAACCAGTACCTGTAAGTTCTACCCATGGGTCAGTGAGATCTTTTAGCAAGTGCTTTTTAAATTGTATGGGTACATTTGAGTGGGATGCTTATAAGTGTTTTGATGTGGCATGTTTGTGGGTGAGCTACAGAATGGCTCTGGGTAGATATCAGGGGAATCAGTCCTAATGGTGATGCTAATAGATTCTGACTGTCTGATACTGTGCCCTTGATTTTTGGTGTCAACAGGCTCCCACATCCTGCAGTGATATACGACCAACTTTTTCATTGTGAATGTTTTTCGTTGTTTCATGGATTTTTGTTCATACGATGTCGCACAAAGGACATACAGTACCAGTGAATTTCTGAAAGTCTCGTTCCCAGACCTTGAACTAGCTACCACTAGCATTGCTGCTTATTGTCACAGGAACACCCCCTTGTCCTATGTCGCCTTGGCCACAATCTCTTTCACGTCCTCGTCCTCTGATACAATCTCCTCATACCTGGATCATGGTTGGAGCTCTGAAACAGAAATGTAAATATTTGCTCACACGATTGCCATGTGATTGCCAAAATGGCATTATCAGTGCCTGCAATGGCTTCACTAGTGGTCAATGGGGTAAGTTGCATTTGTAACTATACTTTCATAATAAATGTATAATCCTGTCCAAGCTGTTGATAGATGAAGCCACATGCATCAATTGAGGATATCTGCAAGGTACTGGATTTTTATGATTGGTTAAATGCTTTGTTTAGATAAGTTGGTTGATTCAGGCTTTTGCTTGTTATTGCATGGCATCTGTATTTAAACGGCACTATGTGTATCAGCATAAGGTTAAATGAGTTTAAGCATATATGCTCTGCAGATCTATACATTATTTTGTTCTCAGTATGATACCTTACCCTGGCTAGAATGTCACTAGCTGCTATTTTAATTGTATTAAAAGTACTAACAACATGTAGAAATTCACCTACTACTTTTCTACCCATGCTCATGCCTTATTAGCAATGCAACTGCACTATTGACTAATGTCCCTAAATAGCTGCATGTGAAGTACATAACAATGGGTGAGTCTTGCAAAAGGCATCCTAACAACACACTATTCCTAAGAATAGCCTTTTTGAGACCATCTTTATACTCCCTTAACATGCTATGCTTTGATTTACATGGGAGTAGCTACAGCTGACATGAGTAAAGGATATGAAACATGCAATTATAAGCAGTCACACAGATGTCTTGATCACGTAATTAGGTCCTAACTCTAAAAACTGGAGCCTAATGTATATATGTATGCCTACATACTTAGGGTACTTTCAATGCAAGCACAGAGATATACATTTGTGTACCTGCAGTACATATAAAACCAATGCATGTGCCATAGCAAGTCATCACGCTCGCTTGCAATACGGGGAAGCCAAGCGTACCATGCATGGAACACCAACAAGACCCTCAAATGAGTACTGCCATTATAGTCACCCAAACCGTAGCTAGCTCATGACATACCTAGGATCAGGACTCTTCTGTTATCATTGCCTTTGAGCTGACCATTACTTTCAGGCACTGCTTTGTAGCATGCTCTTGCTCACTCAAACATGGCGTTATAATTTGTGAGGTATTTCGCTTGTCCATTGGCACTGTTCTTTCTTGATGTGAAGGCATTTTGAAAAACGAAAAGTGTCAAAACAACAACAATCAAAGCATCTGATATTAGCATATTTACTCATCATTGATTACATCACTGTTATGCATAGCATAGTTCTTATATGGTAATTGCCAGCACAATCACAAATATATAATGCCTGAAACTATTTGATCATGGAAGTGATTATGCGAACTGATCCTAAAGCTATTGGTTTCATTGATTTTTATTCTTTACAAGTGTTCATATCCTGACATATGTGTGGTCAAGATTAGTTAAAGGAGAAGAGAGTGCGGATGGGAATATGGTGCACAAATTCCACTGCTTTATTTCTACACACATTCATTGCCTTTTAAAGCAACACACCTTCCCTAGCTACAGTGTATACTGACAGCTTCATGTGCAGATCTGGTACAAACGCTCTGTGCTAACCACTAATGGGTCTTGTAAAAGGCATCATTTAAATGACCTAGCAATGTGCTATACTTAAGAATAGCCATTTCGAGGTCACCATTTAACTATATTCCCTTAATACGATATCTTTTGGTTCCTACAGAGAGTCGTTGCAGTGGAATAATGCAATGTTATTATAATATAATGCATTTGCATGCCATATGCCTGTACGTGAAGCTATAAACATATTTTTACCTATGATGATATTGAATTAAGTGACATACATAACAAGGATTGACAAGAGACACTTATGTTAGGGAGTGATGATTTTGGAATTATGCTTCATGTGTGTGCATGGATCCAAAATGATGCTTTTGGCTCTAGAACGTAAATATCTATCTTTGAATTTACCCCGTTCTATTAGGAAATTTCAGTCTTTAAATTGTACTTTCAATTCTGCAATCTAATCCTGCCGCCGGAGCCGCGATAAAATGGTTTACAAATCGAGTTCAATTATTAAATATAACTATTTACATCATCACAGCCCTCAGACTCCCCTGAAAGCCTAAGTAGTCTAATACAGACCTCTTTCCTAGGTAAACCCTCAGGGCCTCACCAAATTCTATTGCTGCATCGTCTCTACTGTTTCTATTTTCATGGTTACGTGGATCTTAAACAATGCATCTACCCTAAGCAATGTAGTACTGTCAAATTTCAGAGTCGCCTTCATTGGCTTTCTACTCTTTTCACGATGGTTTCAAATGAGTGGCAGTAAATTGTACACTTCCTTGGCAACATCCTTGACAGCACTTGTGGTGCTCATATTATGCTTCCCCCAAGTGTAAGGTTAAGTCTCATCCTCCGTATTACACACTTTTGAGTTGGGAACTGTTGAAGGGTGGGGTGGCGGGGGCTGGAAATGTGCACACGGATTGACGCAGTTGACATTTACATCGTGTGATTCCTCCAAGCCAAGCAGCTTCCTGCTCCTTTTTAGCCCACTAACCCCCTCTTTGCCCCCCCCCCCCCCCCCCCAGCAACCTCTTGTGACATGTTTCAGCCCTGTAATAGTCGTTGTTGCGTAGCTACTGTATGCCAGTAGAGGTTTCGATTTTTTTTTATATATTGACGCCGGGCGTTGGTACAGACTATGACGACGGTGTCGGCAGCATGGACAGGAATTAACAAATATATAGGTGGGAAAATGCCGTATTCAGAACTAGATGATAGCGGTCGATATACAATATATAGCACGGCTGAATTGTTTTATTCCACCGCTAGCGCTGATACTTTTATAGCCGCAAGGTGGGGGGGGGGGGGGGGGGGGGGGGAAGGTATAATTTGCATATCAAATTGAAATTAACTTTGAAATCTCCAAATTAGCTGGGCTAAATTCTAATATAGATATACGTTCTAAAGCCTAAATGCATCATTTGGACCCACGCACACATGCTTTAAGGGTGCAGCATTATTCCAAAATGATCACTTTATAGCCCCTACAGTTATGTAATCTCTGGGGCAAGCCATTCAAGCTGTTGACTAGTGAAACTATTTATTACATTTTGATTATAACAGCCACTTGGCAAAGACATGCTAATACGGCAGTCACCTCTCTCCTCGCTCTGCCAAAAAGTACATTAGACTACACAATTTCTTATATGAGGTACGTAGGCCTAAATTATATACATCAACGTACAGAGCACTTCATTACATCATTGATCATCATCACACATTGCGCCATAATATCAATGGTAACAGTACAGGTAGGTAATTACATGTGCATGTACGACATACCGTTGGGTTACTCTTTTGATGGCCTCGTTGGTATGTATCTCTCCGTAGCGCACTCTATTTGCCAAGCAACCAAGTTCAGGACTCTCCCAATACCGATGCCTTTTAGCAACCTGTTTATTTTCTGCTATGTTTGATACTTTTCGTGTTCAGCGGTCCGTTCTTTGCTAGCTCTGCTTCGTTTTCTTGCGGTTCGTTTCTTTTCAGGCTCTGCTCCTGCTTGATAGTACTGTAATCCGAGACTTAAACAAAGGGACAGCTGTACCCTTTTGTTCTCTACAACTGTGCGGTTTTGCGACATAAAACAACGACAAAACTGCTCATTTATGTCTTCTCATTCGATTTAAACAAATGATCCGATCATTGATTCTTAAAATTGTTAGAAACGGGTAGTGTTTTTAATCATATTCATTGTCGTCGTCAAATAACAGTGCAGATGAAAGAGAATGATTAGCACACATACAACAAAATAGTGAGCATGATACAACTTGAACATCGCATCTATAATGAGGCGGGGACAGGTCATTGCAAATCTGTTTAAAGTGTCATTGGAGGACAAACGTAAGGCACAAGTAAGATTGTTGTAGCATCTTATAAAGCCCAACAGTACTGTGTTTCCTTGCTTTTGGAATCACCCATGCAGTGCTCCTTCCCATGTGAAGCGGAACTTTTTGTCCTCCCCCCCCCCCCCCCCCCTCTTTTTTTTCCAGACAAGCTTTTCTGATAGATGAACTTACTAAAGGAAAACGAAGCTCATTATTAATTCGGAAACACAGTTACACAGTTAGTGTGACCTTTTTTGCTTTCCTCAATAAAAACATGGATAGGCTTCACCTGCTATTATGAGCACTGTCTGGGCAGGCAATCCAGCAACTTTCCTATCACTCATAACCATGGCTGGTCATGGTTGGGGGCAAACATCCTTTAATCCATCACTATGCCATGCAGATGCATCAGGTTGCAATAATTAGAAGTTGCAACCAACTTCGCAGCAAGCTATTCACTGATTGCAAAGGTCCAATACCACACATATTTTGCACACACATCTTTCTCACTGTGCCCTTTTCATACCGTGGGTGAAAACGTCATAATAGGTAATGTCAAACTAAACTCACGTTATTCTGCACGTTGACCTTTGCACCACTATCCAATAGCATCTTCACACACTCCAACTGCCCCTTCCATGAAGCCCAGATCAGTGCAGTCATTCCCCACTGATAACGATATGTGCATAGCATCATGGGAGTACCACCAATGTAAAATACAGTGCAATAACACGCTACCCCATTGCTCTACACAGCAAACTAGGGGAAAATGCTCCTGGTAAGGACATGTGTACCTAACGACGCATGCCATATAGATCTACACTATTTCAGTTGCCACATTTCATAATACCCCATCTGTATGCAGACATCATTCCCTTAAAGAGAATGCTACATCAGCCAGAAAATAATGCACCCACATTCCCATATGCACAACACTAAAGAGGGCAAAGTCACCACTGGGAGGAACATACAGTGTTATACCTTTAATATCCTCTCATTCATCCCCCTAGAACAAACCCCATACCACCATTCATATTCTGTTCACAGACTATACTAACTGCCTAAGGCGACTGTATGTAGTTTGTTCTTGTTGAACTGTATGGTGTATACTGTACAGTTCAAAAACAGAACAACCTACATACAGTCACCTTAGGCAGTGACACATCCCCACCAAAGTTGCAAGACGGAAGGGCACTAGACCTCTGTGTCATGTGCATAATGGAGTTATAAAAAATGGCTCCCCTCACCATGCTGTTATTCTTAATACCACATTAAAATGTATTCCTAATGCCCTACAGTCTGCAGGTGCAGATCCAGGATGCGATGTTTATTTAATTATTCAATCCAGCACATCTATAGATGAACTCATGAAGGAAAGTATACTTTAGTTACTGTATGCAAGATGTATAAAGATGCATAAAATTTATAAATGCAAACAACCATAATCATGGCTAAAATCCTCCCTCTTTTTCAACATGTACTAATCCGTACGACTCAAGAATAGGCAACCCTCCATCCACGTGACTACGCCGAACTAACCTACATGTATGTCCCCCTGCTATTATAAGCACTGTCTGAGTAGGCAATCCAGCCACCTCTGTGTCACTCTTGCTCATTGGTTGGAGACAGACATCAATTACTTATTATGCACATGTATCCACATACAATGTTGCACTAATTAGAGGTTGTAAAAACCAAGCTTCGCAGCAATCTGTTCATTTCAAAGGTCCAATAATGCAACGCACATTATTGTCACTGTGCCCTCTAAATATGGGTGACATGTTAAACATGAACGGTACTCACATTACTTTGCACGTTGACCTGCACACCAGTTTCCAATAGCAACTTCACACACTCCACCTTCCCTGCCTCGGAAGCGTTTATCAGTGCAGTCTCTCCCCACTGTAATGATATGAGCATATCAGCATGAAAGTACCACCAACATCAAATACTATAACAGTACAATAACACGCTACTCATCAGTCTATTATTGTGTATAGTGATAGAGAGTACACAAGGACAAACAGCAATCAAAACACTGTTTAAAATATAGCCTTTTTGGATATATGCACATAAGGAATGACTACTTGAGTATATATGAAAAAGACGGAGGATTATAGCCATGATTATGGTTATTTTCATATATAATTTGATGTATCTTTGTACATCTTGCATACATCACCGAATGTATACTTTCTTTCATGTAGTATATCTAGAAATGTGCTAGATCATAAATAAATAAAATCGCATGCATGAATTAAAACAGATTCCAGCACCTGGTGATTATCACTAGGGGAGACTCCATGTACACATGCTGCATTGCAAGGACAGAGTGTATAAATAATGTCACCACTCACAATGTTCTGAATGTTAACCTCTGCATGACTATCCAATAGCACTTTCACACACTCCATATGCCCTGCCGCTGCAGCCTTCATCAGTGCGGTACATCCATCCTGTACAGTAATGATTAGTGGATATTGTAGTAAAGTATATTAGTGAGCAATATTTAGGATATGTATGTGCATGCGCATCATATATTAGCTGGTGGCACTTTACACGGGGTGCAATGACACCACTTACATTGTCCTGTATGTTCACCTGTGCAACCCTATCCAATAGCACCTTCACACACTCCACCTTCCATGCCTTCATCAGTGCAGTCACTCCCTTCTGTAATGATAAGTGCATATCATCATTGGACTTCAATCAATCTAGAATACAGTACAATAACATGCTACCCATTATTCTATTATTGATAGTAATTACACTACCACATACACACAGTTCAAAACACAACATAGAAAACATGTTCCTGGTAGAAAGATTGTACATTGAGTAACCCTAATTGCACCATACCATATAACAGTCTATACTCCTTTCATTTACCACATTTCATCATAGCCAGTCTGTATGCATAGAATGTTCAAACCCAGAAATAATACACCCACATTCTGAATGATTAAAAAGTGAGGTAGAATCTCCACAGGGGGGTGCATACACATGTACAATGCTCCCTCATATTGCATGATGTCATACACCTCTACTCTCCTCCCACCACCCACTACAAAAAAACTCCATCCCTCCATTAAAATACGGAAAGGTAGTTCAATACTAACACACCACATAGATCAACAATGGAACAAAATACACAGATTAAGGCATTCTGTCTTATACAAGTCCTCATTGGTGGACTGTGTCTCATTGCCTGACCAAAACCAACACGGTGTACTACAAAAAGAAAGGGAAGGGAGCTAGGTATGTGCATAATGGTGGTTTGTTACCAGCACGTTCCCCCATTCCTAAATTCATATTAACATATTTCAAATTGTATTTTTATCCTATAATGTCATTAACGTAATTTGTTTCATAAAACATTCAACACCTCCGTATGGATAAAGAAAGCAGCCCTCATCCAACATGCCATTCATGACATGGGATGACCATGTCCCTTGCTCTGTAGTGTCCTGCCTCCCATACATGTACATTCCACAAATTCCGCTATCATGCATTAAATACTGTGTGACATGTTTTGTGGGTGAGGTGAAGTTATTAGGCAGTATCCCATGCCTGACACCACAAAGTTTATCTCATCAACAGCTAGTCAATAGACGTTGTGACTAGTCTTAGAAAATGCTGTTTTGAACTGGTTTGCTAATAGGCAAAAGGGTGGGACTTATATCTTGTGCCACCTTGGCCATTCAACAACACAGATCTATTAGAGCCCTGTATAGGACCTCCAGTGGAAGGGATCTCCAGATAGAGTGGACATTGTAGTCTTTCCAGGATGGATGAATTGTTTGAACAGCCATCAGGTAGGTGGGGTGGTGGAGAAAAATGTTCTTCTCAACAGGTCTAGCATATTGACAGCCTCTTCATTGTGTAGGGGTTTGTCTTGACATCTTAATTGATATGACAGACCTGCATAAGTTCATCCCACTGAAAATACATTGGTACATTTGTCTATCACCACCTTACGTGAGTAACATAATGTCACAGGGTGGATATCAGGATGGCGATGCTAAAGATTCTAACTGACAGTCTCAAACCCTGTTCTTAGATAGGGTCCCTCATTTTTAGGTATCAACAGGCTCCCACACACTGCAGCACTTAAGAAGCTGGCCTCTGTGATGCTTCCTCCGGCTATGTGATTGCAATAGAAGTAATTGGCAACTAGTATTATTCATAAAAACCAGAACAGTAAGTTTGTATAGTAATAATTTTAATGTGGCTTCATCAACATGGTGCTCCTGTACATCTTCATGCATATTGTCAACAATGCAGCATACCGACCTCCTTCTGAATTCGTCTGGAGTACACACTAAAACTTGACATAAACCCTCTAGTATAATACTGGTTACCAAAACAGACTGTGATTGTATAAGGTTTTACTGATAATGAATGATAACAGTGCAGATAAAAGAGAAAGTTTAGCACATAATATAATGAGCATGATAAATCTTCAACATTACAGCTGTACTTATGTGGGTGTGGATGGTTAAATTTAAAAAGTTTATAGTATTGTATACATATGGCATTCTGTCATATGAATACAATACCATAAACTGTTTTTTATCCAGAAAGAAAAAAAACTGGAGAATATTATACATATCACAAGGGCTTTGAAGTAGCTGTAATAAGGACACAGAAAAAATACCAAATACAGGGACAGACTTAAACGGATCTCTGTTGTAGAATCCTATAAAATTCACCTACAACATATTTCCTTGCCTTTTGCATCACACAAGCAAATTGTTCTTATTCATGCACTCAATAGAAGACCCCTCATGTTAGGAGGAAAAAAAAGAGGAATATTCTATTTGAAGTTAGGAAAACTGTTAATGTGTATAATGTGATGCTATTGTGCTCAACAATATAATTCATTTTGTGAATGCTTCCTGGTCGATCCATACAGACACATGAATGTGCAAGGTCATTTTATCAATACCGACAGTTTCCCAGAATCCATAATTTTATCCTAACTTTAGTTGCTCCTATTGTGGTCACTACTATATCAAAAAAGGACGATTGTGGGTTGAGTGAGCCCCAAAGTCTTATCTACATGTGGGCAGAGATAATCTTTGATGTGGGCGACATCAACTAATTAATAACATTAGTTGCTAATTATGCCACTGAACAAATGAGAATTCAACTTATGTGTGATGCAGCTCGAAAAAGAAACTTACCGTGTGTCTACTTGCTATTCTGCACTGTCTGGGCAGGTAATCCAACCCTTCTTAGTCACTATTGGTCATGGTTGGTCATGATTGGGACAGACATCCTTTTATCCCATACCTTTTCCATTACCAAATAAAGGTTGCACTAATTAGAATATGCAATCATACTTCCCAGCAATCCATTATAATTTCAAGCTCCAATACCCCAAACATTTTGTACACCCACCATTCTAACTGTGCCCTCTTCATAAGGGTGAACATGTAACTGCACTCACTTCATTCTGCATATTGACCTGTACACCACAATCCAATAGCATCTTCACACACTCCACCTTCCCTTCAACTGAAGCACATATCAGAGCAGCCACTCCCCACTGTAAACATAAGAGTGATGTCATCCTGAGAGTACCACCAATGTCAAACACAGTTAATAACACTACCTATTTCATTATACTACTGCACTCATAGCGATAGAGAGTACACACGAGCAAAAACCACTGAGTTTACCAACACTATAATCATCCGCAAACACTAAAAATTCCCTGGTAGGAACAGACAATGTTCCATCATACCCCATAATGTCATATATCTCTAATATCCTCCTACCCCTCCCCCTACAACATATTCCATCCTCCATTAACATACTCACTGTGTACACCGAGGGTAGGACAGTACACATACACCACACAATTCCACTACAGAAAAAACCACATAGTCAACAAGACATTGTTGGTGTGCTTGCCTCATCCCCAGACCATCGTACAACTGTATTATGTATCCATACTTTGCCACGTAGTGGAGCTGTAATTAGAAGTTGACTCCTAATGCCCACCAGTCTTCAGGTGTGGATGCAGGGTAAAATTGAGAAGAGGGGCAAGTTTGGGCTAAAATGAATAATAATGAATGTACTGAACAGCTATGGGGCACTGCAAAGCGAAAGCAATCTTATCAGATGTTCAGGCTCACTATTATACATAATGATGGTACTAAAAAATGTTTCTAATGTAGGCATTTCAGGAAATATTCCGTACACACCTGTAACGAATGACCACTTGAATGGTACATTGTATCAGATGGCAGGGTTTTAGCCGTGACAAAGGTTATTAGCATTTATTGTTGGTGCTTCGGCTCTACAACGTGTGTGCATCACCCCAGGTATACTTTCCTTGTAGCAAAAACAAAATAACATCACTAGTATACACTAAACAGGATTCCTGACGCATGTCATCATTCACAACTGGGATTCTGTGTACATGCTGCATTGTACGTGCGAAGAGTGTAATGACACCACTCACCTTGTCCGGCATGTTGATATGTGCACCTCTATCTAACAGCATCTTTACGCACTCCATGTGCCCACTATCAAAAGCCTTCATCAGTGCGGTCCATCCATCCTGTAATGGATAAGTGCATATAATCACTGAAGTACCATCAATGAACATGCTGTCCATCATTCTACTTCCATACACAGAGTGATAGAGGGTACACAAGGACAAACACACATATAATAAATAAAGTACTCTGTTCTATTTATAGCGAAATGCACGTACCATGAAATGGAATCGAATATAAGATACAAGCTTCTAAAAGCAGAAACTATTCTATGATTGACTACACTTTTGCAACAGGGCTTACTAATTCCAGCCCAAAATTGAAGCAGGTAAAAATTAGCCAAAAGGTACTAACAATTTCCAATATGAAACTGTTGCTACAGTGCAGGGTATGGCAACTGTAAACACATGTGAATGTTATATGTAGGTTGTTTAAGGTTGTAACTACATGAGGGGAGGGGAAGAGGGAATTATTAAGTTATAATTATTAAGGGACCACCTTCAGACTCTCCGCCTTATGCATTGACTGGTACATTCTCTGAAGACTATCGGGTTTTCATGTAGCAAGTGCATTGTAATGTTATGGATGGGATGCAGCTTTGAAGTGCTCAGTAAATTCTGATTTGGTGGTTCTGCGTGTGAGTTGATACTGTAATTTTGTTTATTAGATACTATACAGTGTCTACTCCTTGATGTTTGAGTTAGAAGAGTGCAGTCCATATCAGAATCCTACATGGGACCTCCAATGCCTAGCATAGAATCTCTAGACAGAGTGGACAGTTTAGTTGTTTCAGGATGGATGGATTGTTTGAGCAACTAACTGGAACATCAGGTGGGTGGTGTGGTGTGGGGCACTGTCTGAGGAGAATGTTCTTCTGAACAGGTCTCGTGGATGGACAGACTCTCCATGTGGAGGTGTTGTCGTGACTCTGACACCTCTTTTGAGATGACACATTTGCACAAGATTTATCCCACTGAACAATCATTATGAAGTCCTAGATCTTCTATCACCAGCTTGCATGAGAGACAGAATGCCTCAGGGTGGATATCAGGGCGATCATTTCTAATGGTGATTCTAAAGATTCTAACTGACTGGTGAAATGATCTCCGTGGCACTCCATCCCGGTATACGTATGTAACAGAATAAAACCATATAAGCAACCACATTATTTATAAAGCATAGAGCCGCATTTTTGTATAGTAGTAGCAGCCAACTGTGGCTTGATCTAAATCTACATGAATTTGTATGGACTTTGTACTTTGAAGTTAAAGTAACCCCTCCAGTATAATAACCATTCCAAAAGCAATTTGATCACAATGAGTGCACATATCAACCACTATCTATTACAATAACAGTGTAGAGGAAGAGAATATTTAGTTCAATAGTGAGCATCATATGGCTTGAACACTGTATCTATAATGAGGTATGGATGGTTAAATGAAAAACGGTTTGCAGTATTGCTAATTATAATACGTCTGTAAGTCGCAAGGGTGTTACTATAAAAAGTGCTACAGAAAAATAATAATACATTTGTATACACAGGAATACACTTGAGGGTAAGGCTGTTGTATCTACCACCGTACCGTGTTTCCTTCCATATGGACAGTGTTCAAAAATTAGTGTTCCAAATACCTTTTCTAAACTAGTTGGCCCTACAGTTATCTACATGTGGTTGAATATCAAAACTGGTTAGTACTCTCAGCTACTAACTATGCCTCTGAACAAATGAGAAATCAAATCGTGTGTGATGTGGCCCCAAAAGATACCTACATGTATTTCCACCTGCTAATGAGCACTGTCTGGGGAGGCAATCCTGCCACCTTTGCGTCACACATGCTCATGGTTGGGGCAGATATCCTTTCCCCATTATTTACCATGTACATGTGTCACAAGCAAAAGATAAGCCAAAAAGAAGCTGGTATTATTCCAAAGCTTCTGTAGCCCAGACGTTTACGCATGCATCGGTTTCCCTGAGCAAAAAAATCTGCACTCACTTCATTGTTTACGCATGCATCGGTTTCCCTGAGCAAAAAAATCTGCACTCACTTCATTCTGCACGTTGACCTGTACACCACAATCCAGAAGCACCCTCACACACTCCATCTTCCCAGCCTCTGAGGCATTCATCAGTGCTGTCCCTCCCCACTGTAATGATAATAGCATATCATCATGAGAGTACCACCAATGTCAGATACAGTATAATGGCATGCTACCCATCGTTCTACTACTGCATGCAGAGTGACAGACAGTGCACATACCACACCCAATTTAACACATATTCCCAAAGTACACTAACACTAAAGAGGGCCAAATTTGAAAATACAGTTCTCCATCTAACTCGATGATGTCAACACGTATAATATCTCCCACCGTTCTCCCTACAACAAACCTTATACCTCCATTAATCTACTGTACACAGAGGGTCAGTACACACAAGGATATACAATCCCACACCACAAAGTTCAACAACAGAAGAAACTACTGTACACATAGTCAATGCCCATCCCCAGACACCACCATACAGCTGGAGTGTACTTCAGGCACATGCTGCATTGCATAAGCACGGTGTATAATGACAACACTCACCTTGTTCTGCAAGGTGACCTGTGCACCCTTATCCAATAGCACCGTTAC
The DNA here is from genome assembly GCA_013339895.1 of Ephydatia muelleri. NCBI lineage: Eukaryota > Metazoa > Porifera > Demospongiae > Spongillida > Spongillidae > Ephydatia > Ephydatia muelleri. Next base: position 2,702,888 of record JABACO010000003.1, read on the forward strand.
ACATCCCATGTTCCCACTCTCATAAGCTTTCATCAGTGCGGTATTTCCATCCTGTAGTACGTATGTGGAATACCATTATTGTCAGATACAGTATGATGACACGCTATCCATCATTGTACTGTACACAGAGTTATACACAAGGACAAACACATGCATGTATATCGGATTTTTAAATTTCGTGATCACAATGAACAAAATATAACATTTCATTATACCGATACATCGTAGACTTTAGCAAGCGTATTTTGATACAGCCGGCGTATACCTACACCACAGGGAAACTTCCCGGGCTTAGATAGCTCAGACAGCAGAGATAATGCTCAATCGAACCCAGTAAAAATAAAATAAAATTCTGGATCTAATCAGATTCGATCAGATAGCAGATTTGTTGCATAATTATGTATCTTAGTCAGGATTGAAGCCTAATGCTAGTAGTTATGGAAAGGTATATTACAGACAAGTTATGAACTTACGCTGAATTTGTTTGGTATTTTAATTGTCTTTACCTACTGTTAATATGTTGAACACACACACAATTTTTAACCTTTAGTATAGCTAATATAATTTACGCGATGCATCATTTCATTACAGATATTCGAGATGAATCGCTAGCGGCAAACAAGTACACATAGTATAAGCAACAAGGCCGGGGAAACACATGCTAAATTCTACATTAGTGCTTTTAATTTGATGTGAATGGTTGTTTTTTGTCCAGTGCCTAATGTTGTTAAGCACTGAGAGAAACGAATCGCAAAGGTCGCGATGAGAATCCGAGTTTCCGTTTTATGAAGCAACCGCTACCAAGCTGTCTAAAAATACTTTGGTCGTTAGCAACATGTCGTCCGAAGTCGAGTACTGCTCTACTGTACTTCCAAGCGACTACAAACCGCAACCACCATGCACAATAATTCGTACATGACCGGTTAACCATGGTTGCTGGCAACTTTAGTCGACAGCGATATTGCCCCACCTCCAAAAAACCACAGCGATATCGTCTCGTGTGTGCCGGGCCCAAGCAACGAACGGAATACCTCCAAAACATGAGACGAGAAATTATCAGAACGGTAAAGCCCGAGCGCGCTATGAAGCAAATCCCGAAAAGAAGGCAGTGACAAGCCGGTCCCCAAAATTAGAAGGCCTCTGTATACGTGACAGCTACAAGGCAGATATTGAATCTAAGTGATCTGTAGTATTTTGACAACGATCTGCTAAAAGGCAGTGATATCAAGAGCAGTAGCGGATCAAACCCTAGTCTCGTTCCTAGGCCCAAAGTTACTCACATCACCGCTACGCGAAAGTACTACCAATCCAGCAAAGCGAGGAATTCAATTGCGCATACTATAATTTAATTACAGAGCGGAAATGATCCAACAAGTTTTGCTGACATGCGGGTGTGAGTAGCATTGTTCTCATCAACAACTTCTCATGCACGACTGACGTAAATTGAAAGTTTCCAGCAAAGATCCAATCACACTTTGTTCATATTTGAAGTCATGTAAGCTTTTGTACCTATAGGCAGCAAAAATTAACATCAAAGTGGCAAAAGATATGTAAGCTTAACGAGATCCTGAGAAGCAGCGAAACAGTATTTGCTTTGCTGGTACCCCGAAGTTCATCAAAAGCCCACGGTAGAATTGCGAAACGTAATGACATGCCGTATCCCGTCGGAAACTTATAAACTTATCGCGCACTCAGTACGTATGTAACGCTTCTTAACTGCTCGGCTTATTTCAAGTTTGAATATCTCAAAGGCCCAAACGCCTGCCCTCCAAAAGTCACGAATTTTAAATCAACCTCACGTGATATAACCGAGGTATGCAATAATTGCATACCCCAAATCCTCGGGAAGGTGGACAGAATTGAGTACAGCACTTTACAAGACCCACTTTTCGTGTAGCGGTGATGTAATCATGTAATCCACCCTCAGCTGCGTAACTTTGAGTCTGGATACGAGACTAATCAACCACACACACGCACACACACACACACACACACACACACACACACACACACACACACACACACACACACACCCCTCCTCGGGCATTATGAATAATACATATCACCACCACCACCACCCAGTGACGTAGCCAGGGTAGTATTGATAGTAGGGCATGTAAGGGCGGGGCTCCCCCAGAACATTTTTGCGAGTCATGCATTCTGTTGCCATATGAAGATGTTCTACCAACGTACTTACAACAGGGAGTTTTCATCAACATAATAATTCTTTTCTTTTTTTTTTCCCCACCTGGGCCGATTATCACGTTGATACGCACGTGTGGCGCCGTACACTAGGCGTATACTGAAATTTGAACGTTGACAACTCAACTCGAGTAGAGGCTCGAGCCCGCGCTAGTGTTATTATATCAATACATTACTTCAGGAGTGAGTATTTTATTATTATTTTTATTATGCTGATCTCGGTTGGTAGGTCCTAGGCCCTACAATGCCCTACCGTAGCTACGCCACTGCACCACCACCAACATCCCACTCCAAATGTTTGGGATTGACTACGCCAAGTGAAGATGCTACATAAGACAAGTACTTGTAAATAAAGACATTCTCTGTGAAGAAATTTGGCATTTAGGATTGAAAGACAATGTTGGTGTACAAAGCACAGAACCAATGATTGACTGAAATGGGACCATGAAAATGAACTAGACCTATATTTAGCACATGGACTCCGACATTAGCATACACTATTTTTTTTAAACGTACCCTATACTAAATATAGGCTTAGTTCATTTTCAGTCAAACATTGGTTACGTGCTTTTTACACCACCATTGTCTTTCAATCCTATATGCCACCAACTTTCTCATGCATTATTTACTTGCTGAATAACATCACATGCATACGAATTCCAGCACACACATCATCACGCACTAGTGGAGACTCTGGCTGGCTACATAGTGCATAATGTCATCATCACTCACATTGTTCTGCACATTGATCTGTGCACCCCTATCCAATAACACCCTCACACACTCTTCATTTCCTGCTTCTGAAGCCAACATCAGTGCGGTCCTTCCATACTGCAATGATAAGTGCATATCATCATGTGAGTACCACTAATTTTCAAATAACATGCCAACCCTTATTATATTACTGTACAGTATTGATAAACATCACACACTATTTAACAACATGTTCGCAAAGTACAGTAACACTACAAAGATGAGGAGTCTCCACTAGAAACATACAATGCTCCCTCATACCCCATAATGTCATACAATCCCTACATATACCAACGTCAAATGTGCCCTCTTCATAACGGTGAACATGTGATAATACATGTAGATAATTTTAAACTGCATTCACCTTGTTTGTGAAGTCAACTTCTGCACCCCTATCCAATAGCACCTTCACACACTCAACTGACCCTGCCACTGAAGCCTTCATCAGTGCAGTCCATCTGCACTGTAATGATAAGTGCATATCAATGTCAAATACAGTACAATAACTCACTACCCATTGTTCTACTACTATACTGATATGGATAACTGAGCAGTCACAAAAGTGGCAAAAGTTACATTTTTTCTTTTGAGATTAATTCCATTGCTGTTATGCATGTTGAGAAAGATAAAATTTTATTATCCGTGATTCTTTTTTCTATAATAAGAGCTATTAATAATGTACAGCAAAAACTTATGATTGATAATAACTAACTAGCCAAGGTAAGTCATACTCAGAAGCCAAATTAATGTATAAAAACACACACAATACTGCAGAAGAGACACAAGAAGCAGTGCTCAAATGTATTGTGGCAGGTATGGAAGCCAGGCCCCATTATCAATCTACTGTACATCCTTCTCCATTTCACTTCAGATTTGTAGCACGAAGGACTGATACTTCACTTGCACCAAAGTAATCTTGTTCTTCAGTAGTAGTTGTCACTAAATTACCACAAAAGAAAACAACACCTTTATATTGAAAGTTTTGGTTCCTGGAGGCAAAATAGTGCTTTCCGTAGACAAGTACATAAAATGCTGACCTAATTACAGTACTCCAGCAGCTATATTTCTTGACTTGTGAAGGAATTTGCACTTGCGCCAACGGATTACCACTCATCAGTCACAGCACTATTTTGTTATATTTTTCCCATTAACCCTCACTTGCACAATGCGCCAATGGCTATATATGGCAATATGTGCTTGCTGGACTCACTTCCCCCCCCAGCCAACGCCCACTGCACTACTAGTTAATACGGATAGTTAATCCGTCGTGTGTGGAACCACGCCTCCTCCACACGATTTCGAGTCCCGCTGACTGAAATTCTGGATCCATCACTGAGGTGGCAGAATCTATAGTCAAGCCAGTGTTTGTCTCTGAAGGTGTGTAATGCATGTGAATAGCCAGCTGAACACGTACTATAATATAAGCATGAGATAGAAAAAGCAGAGCGAATACACACTGATCTCCTCTTACTACCTCATCAAAGTAGTTTACATTAACCGTTTTAAAAATAGCTGGTTCTGTAGCATACACGTTATTAATAGAACCCTTGTTATTGACTACTAGCATGATCTCTAGTGAGTACTGAATAATGCAAGTCTAGCACGTACATGTACAGTAGGGTCGAACTGAATTCGCTACGCCGAGATTTAGGCCTTATTTATTTATTTGGATATTTATTTATTTATTTATTTTTCAAGCACACGCTGCTCTTGCAAGTTGTGTGGGATCGTAGAACCACTCAATAAGTGTAATTATGTTTGACTTTGACTTTTTTTTTTCATAACCTTTGTATTGAAAGTTGGTTCCTTGAGTAAAAAAATTGAGACACGTAATATCTTCAATGTTGTGCCCAGTTCCATTCCTAATCATCAGGTCACTTTGCCTAGTCTTGAAGACATTTGTAGTTTGAAGCACCCAACTATTCGGTTTATTCCTTCAAGTGCCAGGCCAGCCTTTGCACGTGCTCTATCTTCTGTGTTGAAAGAAATAGTGGCAGTAAACTCTGTTGCTGCCTGGACCAAATTGTTAATGCTGCCCAAATGTGTTCTCCCCACTTCCAAAAGGGGTGGTCGTCACAATAAGCCCATCTCTATTGATATCCTATGTGACATGTGGTTGAAAGGAAACCTGTGTGAGTTGTGGCATCGTGCACAGACTCGGGCTACTATCTCTACACAGTCTATAAAGGTGCTTCCAAATAAAAGGGTGGATTCTGCAATAGCTCTGGCCAAAGATGGACTTTACAGCAAAGCTTGTCAGATGCTAACATCTCAGGGCTTAGCCCCCGATGATGACAACACTTGGAATCTGTTGATTTCCAAACACCCTCAAGGTGAGTGCCCGTCAAACCTTCCTATTCCATCGACAGAGACAGTGTTGCCTCCTGATTTTAACATCGTTCCTGTTTTAAGATCATTCTCCAAACTAACTGGGGCTGGCCCCACAGGTTTGCGTATTCAGCACTTGATAGACGCAGCTGAGGTTCCTTTATCATGCTCGATTCTTCAATCGTTAAAGGGTGTAGTCAACATCCTTGCGGCTGGTAGAGCTCCACCCATGATAGCATCCTTTCTTGCTGGAGATAATCTCACTGCTTTGGTTAAGTCTAAGCAAGGTTCTTCGCTTGATATTCGCCCCATTGCAGTGGGAGAAGCTCTTCGCCGTCTTACCGGGAAGTATTTATGTGCGTTAGTGAGGTCTAAGGCCTCTGAATTTTTCAACCACACCAGTTTGGGGTGGCATGTCCTATGGGAGCAGAGAAGATTGTGCATGGTCTTAGAGCGTGTGTCGAAAAGCATTGGCTGGAAGAAAACCTTGTAGTGTTGAAAGTAGATATGAAGAATGCGTTTAATCTGGTGTCGCGTCAGGCACTCCTCTCAGAGTGTGCCAAACATTTTCCTGAACTCTACCCTTGGGCTCATTGGTGTTATAGCCAGCACCCATACTTATGGCACACGATGGGGAATCTAACTTCAGAATGTGGTGTCCAGCAAAGGGATCCTCTCGGCCCTCTCTTATTCTCTTTGGTGTTGAATATCTTAGTGTCTGAGATTGTATTGGAGCCAGGCTGTGCCAATCTGTTGTACCATGCTTGGTATTTGGATGATGGTGTTGTGGCAGGCTCGAGCACTGAGGTATGTAGAGTGCTGGCTATTTTAGAAGAAAAAGGTCACTCTTTGGGACTACATGTCAACATTAATAAATGTGAAGTTTTTTGTCACAGCGACCTAAGTCACTTCCCCCCATCAATGAAGCAATTCCACCAGCCAAACATTAAAATCTTAGGGATCCCCATTGGTGACCTAGATTTCTGTACCACCTTTATTTCTCATAAGCATGGTTTGGCTAAACAACTCATGCTACAGATAGAAGAAGTTGGAGCACTTGATCCTCAAGTAGCTTTAATGCTACTTCGCACTTGTAGTAGCTTTTGCAAACTATCTCATCTGGCTCGCGCTACTCCACCCTCGCTCTCCGTCAAAGCTCTGGAGCTTTTCGACCAGGATGTTAGAAGTTGTCTGTCTCAGAGTACTTCGGTAGACTTGACTGATGTATCATGGAATCAGGCCCAGCTAAGTTTGAGTAGAGGTGGTTTGGGTATGCGCTCTCTCATGCTTCATGCTCCAGCTGCTTACATTGCCTCCGTTTGTTCATCCGGCTATGGCCTCCAGTCTCTTACCCACCTCACTCATGCTGTGGAGATGTTCAATGTATGTGTAGCACCAGCTGATAAGATTTCGTTGGACTCCCTCGCATCTTCCAACATAAATCAAAAGATGCTGTCATCCAAACTTGATGATTATCAACTTCAGGGCATATTTAACAGGTCCTCAGTCGCTGATAGGGCACGCCTATTATCCATCTCTGCCCCCCATTCCTCTTCTTGGCTTTCGGTTGTGCCATCAGAAGGCCTTGGGCTCCATTTTGAACCAAACCAATACAATGTAGCCCTTAAATGGTGGCTAGGTTTAGACACATCATGTGGCTCTAGTTGTGTATTCTGCCCAGATTCTATCCTGGATCCACTTGGCCACCATGCGTCCACGTGCAAACGAGGGGGAGACGCAGTTTATCGCCATAACCTGCTGCGAGATGTGTTTGCAGATTCCTGCCGCCTGGCTCACCTTCCTGTCAAGCTCGAAGGTAATAATTTAACTCCAGACCATGACCACAGTAGACCCGCAGATGTCCTCGTCCACAATTGGTCACTGGGCAAGCCTGCAGCCTTTGACTTCTGTGTGACCTCTCCGCTAAATTCACTTATCCTTTCGAAAGCGGGAGTGTCTTCAGGAGTGGCGGTTCAGGCCTCAGAGATAAGAAAACACAACAGTAATGATGCTAAATGTGTGGAATTAGGTTGGGTGTGCATCCCTTTGGTTGTCGAGACGTACGGAGACAACCAAAAAAAAAAAAAAAAAAAAAACAGGCACCTTCCGCCGCGCTTGCGACAGTCGTCAGATAACTGACACGTACGTAAACAAGCTAAACACATATTTATACGAGTACAGTTCGTTCAGGGTGGTACTAGTAGGAGCGTGCCAGGCAGGATTGAACGTGTGTTGGCTGAGCCATGAGGCGCGGCTAGGCAGCTCTGTTGCCACCCCGGGGCACTTCCACTACTGGTTAAGTGAGTATTGTGGATGTGAGAACGTGAACAATAATACTTATTTAACTAGTTCATGACGTACATGTATAAGCATGACTTTACAGCATAATGTAATGACCGCGACCGCAAGTACTGATTACTTATTTCTAGCACTTTTCCTTTCAGTGCAAAAGCCATAATAGTTATATCATTATGATCTCCCGATGTTTCTCTATGAAAATATTTTGGACTTAGAATGCAAAGATGTCCTCTTGATGTATTGCAATTTCTCAATGTGACAGAGTGATAGAGAGTACACCACACACAGTTTAACATGTTCTCAACGTACAGTAACATCAAAAAGAGGCAAAGTCTCTACTGGGAAGGAACATACAGTGCTCCCTCATACTTCATGATGTCATACAATCCTCCCACCCCTTTACACATCCCCAAAGTGTAATGCGCCAAACATTTTGTACACACATCATTCTCACTGTGCCCTCTTCTTAAGGGTGAACATGTGGTAATAGATAATCTTAAACTGCACTCACCTTGTCCGTGAAGTCAACTTCTGCACCTCTATCCAATAACACCTTCACACACTCAACCATCCCTGCCTCTGAAGCCTTCATCAGTGCGGTCTCTCCACACTGTAATGATAAGTGTATATCATCATGGGAGTACCGACAATGTCAAATAAACAGTACAATAACATGCTACCCATCATTCTACTACTGTACACCAAGTGGTAGAGAGTAAACACCACACACAGATTAAATAACACCTTCTCAATGCATAGTAACATTAAAAGAGGCAAAGTCTCAACTTAAAATGAACATAACAGTGCTCCCTCATACCCATGATGTCATACACCTCTAATATCCTCCCACCCCTCTACGCATCCCCAAAGTGCAAGACGCCAAACATTCTGCACACACATCATTCTCATGCACTCGCCCTCTGCATAAATGTGAATATTTCATCTAAAACTGAACTCACGTCGTTCGTGAAGTCAACTTCTGCACCCCTATCCAATAGCACCTTCACACATTCCACCTCCGATGCCTCTGAAGCTATCATCAGTGCAGTCCATCCATCCTGTATAACTGCATATCATCATACGAGCACTACCAATGTCAAATACAGTACAATATCACACTACCCATCATTCTACTAGAGGGATAGAGAGAGTACACAAGGACAAACACCACACACAATTCAACCACACAAATACTTCACACAGTAAACCATGGAAACATACTCTTGATAAGGATATGTACATTTTGAGTAGCCCTAAATGCACATTAAATAGAATGTTCGCTTCAACAAGAAAATAATGCATCCACATTGTCAAAGTAGATTAACACTAAAAAGAGGCTCACTGGGAGGAACCTCATACTCCATGATGTCATACACGGATACAGAGGAGGGGGGGGGCCTACCTATCATATAAGGCCCCTCCCCCTTTTTTCGCGGTAATGAGGCGACAGACCATTATCTTTTGTGCGATATTAGTAATTTTTATACATTTATACGTTTGTATAACATCCACAGCGATAGTTTCTGCCCCCCCCCCCCCCCCCCCAATTGCTGTAGTACAATTATGACACTCCCACCTACCCTCCCACCTTTCCTGTATCCGCCCCTATCCCACCATCCCCGTACAACAAACTCCATCCCTCCATGTATATACACAAGGAGACACACACACACACACACACTACTGCACTTCACACTGAGAACCAGACCTCATTGTGTACCTTATCCCCAGACCGTACTATACTAAGCGTGTGTCATGTGCATTTTGGAATTGGTGGATACTTATGGCAAGAAAAAGCATGTCGAGTTTATTTGAAATACCAGACTGAAAAACGTTCAAACGACCCTTTAGCATTGTTGCTTTAGGATTTCCTCACTATTACACGCTTATCATGACACGCATCAGTCTCTCACGCCATCAATGTCTTGATCCAAATCGAGTCCAACGCTCTCGTTCATATTTCCAACCTCTGCTGCTCTCAGCTTCTTTTCAAGCTCCTACAGCGAAGGAATGATTACTCGTGCATGCTATTTGGGCGGCCATTCTTGCAAATGAGTCAGCAAATCCCAGTTTAATATCTCCACCACCACACAGTTATTTAACACCGATCACATGCAGACATCATGCGACAAACAGATACTTCATTACCGTCTTGGACGAGGCCATCCACATCCCACGCACAGTGCAACGCGAAATTTTATCACACGCATAATTTCGCTCTCAGTAATTATAACACATGAACTGTTTACTCTACACATATGTAGTTCAAGCAGTAGTGTATATACATGTATAATCTATATGATGATGTTTAAAGGCAAAGACGATGGTGGAGTTTATACGGGATCGTTTCCGCAAAAAGGACATAACGCATGTTTATTCAAGATTTCAAATTTTTAGATATTCTAGAAGTCTGAAATGTCCTCTCCACATAACCAAGAAGCAGATGTGACAGAAAACAAGCGTGCTCTGTCAGCAGTAGAGGAACTATCCAAGAGCAAATTGAGCACATGGATGAGGAGCTTCTTTGGGAGGACAGTTGGGACAGAGAGAAAGGTCTCCATCTGCAGTGCTACATCTGGTGGTACAGCAGAATAAAATCTCCCTTAATAAGGCTGACCTCAGCCTGCCTTCAGGCCACATCTGATGTGTCTACAGCTGTGCCAGAAGAAACATCTGCGAGCATCCTGATCATATAACTGAAGAGTTGCACTAGGTAGTGATGGGATGTGCTATGTGCAAGAGAACTAGCCTGCTAAAACCACCATACAAACAGAGAGCAGGAGTAGAGCAACCTGTGGAACAACCAACCCACCCTCTTCTAGCCTTAAAAAGAGGCCATAAGCTTCAGACCAATTGTGACAAATCAACTGATGTGAAAAATCAGCATTTCCTATAGATGGAAGAGCCCAGGATGTCTAGGTTGGGTTTGCATGCTTGTTAATGCCTGCTGGGAAACCAATAAGAAAGCTGGGACTGAGCATCCTACACTTAACAATGTTACAAGGAGGCCGAGAAGCCTCTGAAGCAAAGCCAAAGCATTAACTATACATGCACAGAAGACATTGAACACACCAGGACACCATCATCCAAGTACCCAGCATGAAAAATGAGACCATGCAGCACAATCCTCTGGACTGGTGTAAATTGCTGACACAAAAAGACCAAAGGAAGTATATTACTGATATACTAATACTTAAATTAGTAGGATCTGGGTACGAGACCTTTATTCGAACAGAATGCATGAAATATTGCAACATTCATTGGACCACTTTGCCACAAAATACCCTATACTTCTGTTGCAATGTGGCGTGGAAGTAAGATATACGGTAGTTGATAAAGCCTCTATTTATCCGTTTTGAGAAGTGCTACCCAGAAGGGTGCTCACTATGTGAGAAAATCAAGTATTGCAAGAGTGTTCTGTTCGGGGATTTTTAGTTTTTTTCCCATAGCATGAAACACAGCAGCAGGCTTGCAATTGGAGAACACTCTGGTATGATCAAGCACACAAAAATGAAAAAATCATGTAATTAAATATCTTCGTGATGTGCCAGTGACAGTTGAGATCTCAGGCCTCAGGGTGTTTTGGTCCGGATCCTGCTGCTTTCCTTACTGAGTTGGGTACTAAGAGGATCATGTTTCTGGACTGATTCAAATTAATTAACTTTCTTACTCTTTCCTCAACCAAAATTATCTGAAGCAGTGCAAGTGTTACTGCAGTCTTAAAGACTACTTGAGATACTCCCCTCATCTAAACAATCGAATGTCGTATTTTATGTGTTTTTAAACAGCATTTCCTGCCCAAACGATTCAACATAAAACAATGAAGCATTTGGGACTGCAGACGATATGTATGTTGATTGTGCGATTTGTGCACAAACTGACCAATTGAACAAGATTCACTGTTGCAATTATTGCATCAGGCCTCCCCCCCCCCCCCCCCCCCCCCCCTTCCTCAAAAAATAAAGAATGATGAAATCCATTGGCCTAAATTCTGTTAGTTTTAAATACACATTCTACTATATATCAATAGACGAATATCTGCCATATTTTGTCCTCTATGACAGAATATGCCATTGTTCCCCTACGACTAAGGTATGACTAAATGACTAAATATGCCAAAGATAGGACTAAATAATGCTGCTATCCACATACAGCCCGCCGGCGGACTATACGGCAGAAATATTGCGAACCAGTTTAAATTTTGGGTAGGACCGTGATCAACATATATGGGGCATTCTCCTTTTTAACGGAGGGAGTACGTCTGTGTGCATCTATGCTCATCAGTATCCTGTACGATGAGATTGTATACTTGCATGCACGTTCAACACATGAATAGGAGGTCCCTCCCCCCACTGACATAATCCCTGGGCCCTATAAGAGGCATGCTTCTCTCTCATAGCCTTCTCTGCAGCTGGAGGTATGGATCTCATAGCGACAATATACTTAACTTCTATTGACTAAATGGTGGCCATTCGTCTCATAAACTGATTGCAACCGCGAGACAGTCAATGACCCATAATGCCAGCATCCTCATTCGTAAACAAAGGATTGCTCATGTCAAACGAAAGGATAATTTTAACGTAAATGGATTCATTTTAAAAACGTGAAAAAAAAAATGTCCCTCGGCCACGATCGATTTGCTTTTTTTTTGTTGTTGGTAGTATGCATGCAATCATCAAGTGAGCTTGGCTTCAGCCACAATTCATAATTGTAGCATCAAGAATGTTCCTTAGTTGGAGGGAACAAATGGAGGAATATGGTACAAGTATGTCAATATGGACTAACTCATGGCTGCCTGTCACTCTTCTGCACATTAGTGAAGAGACTTCAGCTCTAGTAGTTAATTACACGTACTGTTTTTTTCCATAACTTCAAAAGCCTCACCCTCCACCTTCTCAGCCAGGGTCATTATTCATTTTTAATTCTTATTTTTATTTTTAGGTATACACAATACATATATAACATAGAATCCACAAATAAATATTAGACACACATACACGTTACACTCTGCATGTCAGGTGCAAAGCATCTGGTCAGAATGGCGGTGGCGTTTGTTAATACATTTATAATAATGCATGCATACAAGTATGTATAGTTCTGAGAGGACTACTGCATGTGTCTTGCAATTGGTTTTTTAGAGCTGATAGCCAAGCGAAAAGTAGCTACTGGTTGAAGCAGTCCTGTTGCCTCGTTACCCCAAGCTCCATACGATCCCACCACTAGGGAAATACATTGCCAGCCAAATTCTTGGCAGTTAACATTAATTGTTATTGTAATTATTATTATTCGCTTTCTTTTATCGACTTTTTCGAATCCATTATTATAAAAGTAATAAAAAACATTGTACAGTATATAGGCTGCCCGCACATCTCCGTGCCACAACATTGGCTACTACGATACTCCATTTTGCATAATGAAATGTGGAAAGGATTGATTTTCGTTGTGACGCTATTCCTTCTCGGTACTTCGTCTGCACGCCCATACTACCAGGGTAATAAATACCAAGGTAATAAAAAAGAAGACATGTCGCTCGTTAAGATTTCAGCTGCTCGTACATCCTTACAGCTCCGCTCGTCTCCGAAGCCTTGCACGACTCTATCCCTGGGGAGTACATTGTCATCTTGAACCAGCAGCTGTCATCCAAGAATGGTGCGTTCTAAGCGGCTCTGCGGCTCTAATTTGGCTGCAAGACTATTATGCACGATGCTACAACACCTCTGATAACCTTACAGTCACCGACCACCTCACCGTGGCACGGAAACTGGTCACGGAGTACGGAAATGGATCCTCCCTAACTGCCGTCTACGGCGTCGGAAAGTTCAACGGATATGCCGCCAAGCTGAATGACAAGTAATGCTGGCTTTCGTTGACCTTATTTCCCCGCATGTGTTCCATTTGCTCCCAAAGACTGAGGGACATGCTGCGGTCCATGCCGGAGGTAGCGTACGTGGAGTACAACCAGAAGGTCCACACCATGCAGTCCTGTACTCTCCAGACTGGAGCTACCTGGGTGAGGCTCTTTTACATCCCATTTCACCAAATCTTTTTTTTTTTTGTCTCGTACCCAGACTTCTGACGTAAGCATATGCTATATCAACAAGTCCTCATTATTCATATTGTTTCATTAGTTAGTGGCAAACTAATTACTGATTTCATTATGTTCAGCTATTAAATGGCTGCAATCAATCAGTCCCCACTTCACTTACCTCATTCCCCACTCACCTTCTCAAACTCTCCATGGGGTCCAAAAGGCTCCAACTTGCTCAACTGAATGCATACTCTCAGGCAAAAACAACACACACACACACACATGCTCACTAGTGAATGTGGTTTCAATGCTGTGTGGCATGGCTAGTAAGCACTTTGATTCTGTTACCGCACACCTGCCCAAGTAAACATCACCATAGTAACATCACAACATAGATGTCATGGAGCCTAGTCTGTGTGTTGTGTGCTCTTTGAGATACTTCTGTACCCCATCAGGGCATTGTGAGGACAACTTCCAGGAACCTTCCAACGGTCAGTGACTACTCTTATGGCCCAAGTAAGTTCACAATCACCGGATGGGACACACCTAAATGTGTGCACACACATACACACAACACACACACACACACATGCACACAAATCAATGCACACAATCTAGTACACACCACACACTCACCACACACCACATACACATACACACACACATACAAACACCACACACACACACATGCACACAAACACAATCTAGTACACACCACACACACTCTACACATATATGCACCCAAAGATGCATATGGACATAATACTACACACATACACAACACCCATGGATAAAAACACATGCACACTGAAAACACATAATTCATCTCTACGTCTCTTTGATCCCCAGCTGATGGCACAGATGTGAATGTATATATCATCGACACGTAAGTTCATCATTATAGTAGCCAACACACCAGCACTTAAACACCTTGTGTACTGACCCACCACACCATGTAGGGGCATTCAAACCTCTCACCCTGACTTTGGAGGCAGAGCCATTTGGGTAGGTGTGGGTGGAGGTGGGAGGTGTGGGTGGAGGTGGGTAGGTGTTGTACTTGTGGGAGATGGGTGTGACTGTGTATGGGTGTGGCTGATGGAGAGCTTGGTGTGGTTGCTGGTGGATGCTGGTGGGTGTGGCTATGAGCGGTAAAGGTGCTGGTGGATGTGGCTATGAGTAGGTAAGAGTGCTGGTGGGTAGGTGTGGGTGCACTTGCTGGTGACTTTGAAACAATCCTCTCCTTCCCCACACAGGGAATAGACTTTGTGGATGACCCTTCTCCAATGGCCGACCAAAATGGCCATGGAACTCATGTTGCCGGTGAGTTTACCCTCATGCCTTTGACACAGTTGGTTCCATGTAGCGATGTCTGGTAGCAATGATATCACTCTTCTATGCATATGTGCGTACTGTGCCAAGTTGTCGCATTGAGATGTGAGCACATTGGCTGATGCTAGGAAGCACGGCCATGACATCAGTTTGTACACTCTTAATTGTGATGCACTCTTTATCTTGCTGTGTCCCCCATAACTTTAAACTGCACCCACCCACAGGGACTGTGATGTCCAACACTTATGGTGTGGCCAAGAAGGCCACAGCCATTGCTGTGAGGGTCCTGGATGAAAATGGCTCAGGCACCAATGAGTAGGTGAAAGAGGTGCTTAAGTGTCACCCTTACTCCTCCCCCTCCCCCCAGCAATGTTATCAGAGGGATCAACTGGGTAGCAGGTCAGCACAGAGCAGGGAAGAAGTCAGTGGCCAAGTAAGAGGCCATGGTGTGTTTCTACTTACTCTGTTTATAATTCATCTATTGCTCGTGTGTGTGTTTGTGTGTGTGTGTGTGTGGGGGGTAGCATGTCTATGGGTGGATCAAGATCAAATGCTATCAACAGTGCAGTGGATGCGGCCATAGCTGCTGTATGTGTGTGTGAATGTGTGAATGTGTCACTGTTTATTTGTGCAATGCATGTACGCATGCATATGAGTGAGTATGCATGTGTACAATGAAGGATTCAAGATTGTGCAGGGGGGCAGGGGGGTGGAGGGGGTGGGATCTAAAGTGAATAATTACACAGCTGCAAATACATGTAGAAATATGTGAGCATGGGATACATGTGTGTACTTTGCATAATTGACACCGAGTTTCATGTGTACATCTGGCTAACTAAAGTGTTTAGTGCCATCAGTGTTTTCCCCAAGTGGCCACGTCCTCTTCCCACTCCCCACCCCCCCACTCCCCACCACCCACCCTCCACCCACCCCCACCTCCACCTCCATTCTCCACCCCCACCCCCACCCTCCACACTCAGGGCGTTAACTTCGTCGTGGCAGCTGGAAATGCTCGCACCAGCGCTTGCCTTTTCTCTCCAGCCAGTGCCACCAGCTGGTACCACCAATGCTCCACTACCAATATAGCGGCTTAATTTTATTTCCTTTTGGTGCCCACCACTCAGTGTTACAGTCATGGCCAGCGATTCCACTGACAAGTTCGCGACATTCAGCAACTACGGCACCTGTGCCCACATCACTGCCCCTGTGAGTTGTAACCATGGAATCGGGAACACCAGAATGGGACTGGGTACTGAGGTGCATTGACCACGCCCACCATAATCACAGGGAGTGAACATCACTTCCACCTGGATCGGTGGAGGCACAATGACCATCTCTGGTGAGCTCTTGCTTTTGTGTGGAGACTGCGAAGAGTAATTCAGTACTCAAACCTTTGCTCCATGGACACTTCCTTACCAATCGATTCATCCCTTGTATGTACCCCACCATTCCTCCTTTGTTCCATCCATGCCCCTCCCATTTCCTCCTGAGGTACATCCATGGCCACTCCCCACGTGGTAAGTAAATACTTCCCCCATCATTGTACCACATCACCCTCACATAAACCATCCCATCACTTCCTCACATACACAAATATGCACACACATGCAACATACACACATAAATATACACACTAACATACACAAATACATATACACACGAACATATACGCACAACATATACACAAACATGCACACACATGCACACACATACATATACTCACACAAACACATACACACATCACCTCCACAGGCTGGTGTGGTGGCCAAGTACCTTAGTAGCCAGTCCACTGTGCCAACTCCTGCCAGTGTGAAGGCATGGCTGACCAGCAAGTAAGTAGACTCTTGCTGTCCTAACACCCACGCATGCTCATGGTTTGTCCAATCGTATTGCAGTGCCACTTCGGGCAAGATTACCAATGTCCCTACCTCAACCACACCCAACAAGCTCCTCTTCCAGCAGTGTCTTGGTTGACTTCAATGGTACAAATGAAACAGTACCAGCTGTTATCTGTACCGTGTATGGTTTGACCTGGCTTGCATATGCTATGGAAATATAAGATAAAGAGAGTGCAAAGTGTGAAGGCTTGGGACACATGTCCTGTATTGTCTGCAGCTATAACCAGCTCAGCACTTTGGTTCAATAGATATATTACACTGGCAAGGAAATGGCCAAGTGACGACCTTTTAAAAAACAAAGAGTGCTTCTCGTACCCAGACTAGTAGTTTAACGAGAACGTAGTTATTAATTTGTTTTAATTATTAAATGGGAAGTTCGATGGGAGGTAACCTAGCAGACAAATGACAGCTGTTGTGAAGAAGATGATAGTGGAAAAGTTGGCGCGGTACGTTAAACTCGTTGTCCGTCCTCCCTTAGTAACGTCAGTTGTGTGTAGCTTCACAAAGGACCTGAAACCAAGCGACATTTCGCTTAGCTTCCTCACGGGGAAAGCGGTTCTTCAGAAGATTGAATTGAATGCCGACTTTCTAACTGAAATATTCCACCTGCCGCCATGCCTGCAAATAAGCAGAGTCGTTTGTGACCTGATTAAAGCGGACGTCCCGTTCACAGTCTAGGTACTAATCCCATCCAGATAGTAAGTACATGTTCACTGTATATGCACACGCCTGTATGCATGTTCTGTGGTACTTATCTGTGTTTGTATTTTGCGGCTGATGATCAACAAGGTCGAAGTGGAAGTGGCCTCGTGTGACGGCGTCACACCCCGAACCAAACAGTTCAACGATCTGAAGCTCGGGTAATGTAACCAGAATGCGGAAAACGCAGCATTTGTGCCGAGTTTCTCTTTTAAATCAACCCTGTATGGTGTATCCCACTTGAGCTCTCCTCCTGTTATTCCCTGCATCTTCTGTTCCTTTGCCACCATGTCTTGCCCTCTATCTCTTCCTTCCCCCTAGTCTCTCGTGACAGTGACGTAATAAATGAGATATTGCTTTTTCGTGAAAAGTAGGAATGCAATTATCGTTATAGTCACGCGCAAAGAATGCAATTATCACCACAAATTTGGTCGAAGGCGTGTCTGCTCACAGCCACATGGCGACCACAACACCTTGTATCCTGTGCACAAAACAAACAAATTCTAAAAATTGGCGACCGATCCACAGTGAAGCGAATCGCGACGTGCTTATGACGTTAACGGCAATGGTCATCGAGATGTTCGGCAGTAAATCTGGGGATACGATTTTTCCAACTGGTCGTGTTCTCTGCAAGACTTGCCATAGTAGCGTTCAAAGCATCCCTAAACTTGAGAAAAAGCTACTTGATCTGAACCAACAGATACAAGAACAGTTGCAGCACGACCTTTTAACATACCACTTTTTAACGCAGTGAGCTTCATCCACTACAAAAGCGACTAGATTTTCTTGATACAACGGGCTCATAAGCATATCTAACCAGCGTTCTTCACACAAAAGCGCCTCAGGGCTGAAAAACACGAGCTGGTATTTACCTTCCGTGATATCTGCCTCTGTGTTGTCATCTATACTTCCAGTGTAGACAGCTGAAACGTTCCGTTCTAACATTGCTCTCACTTGGTCTTTCATGAGAGATATCAGAGGACTCACTACAACAACAATACTACTCTGGGTACACGCTTTGAGCTTATCGAACACGGTGGGAAGTAAGCAGTAACAAAAGGACTTTCCGCTTCCCGTAGGTAGGCACACAAACACGTCTCTGCCATTCACGAAGCTTGTGATTGCTGCGAGTTGATTTGGACGTAACTCATATCCAAGTTCTTTCGTGGCTTTTGAAATCGCATTATCGATAGCAATCTTCGAATAGAGCGCCATTGTTTATGAGTTGTGAATGGACCTTTTGCCTTCTGACGTCACAAATTGATTGGTTGTGTTTGACATAACATAAGTCCTTATAGGAACTTCACGAAGAAACACAGCAAGTACTAAATTAATGGTAAATTAATGCCTGACTGTATTCCAAAATGAAGTACCTTCGCCAGTTACGGTGCAAATGTCACAGCGCTCACAAGTTACCGGAAGTTGCCCCCCCCAAAAATCGAAAAGCGCGACTTCGCGTGTCTCATTAGCAACTTCCGCAATGTTTCGTTGCATACAAATCCCTTACAGAGCTTCATCGTGAAATACAACAAAAATGAAACGTGTGGTTATTTACTTCTCAAATAAAAATTTAAAAGGAAAAGCATGTAGGAGCTATGATGGTGAAGTTATACCATTTTTAAAGTTGCCCCCCCCCCCCCCAAAATTCATGCGTGACGTCAAAGGCAAAAGGTCCATTCCTGGCTAACCTAATTACGTCCGGTCACTTGATATCTCACATTTCATTGGTTCCGCCGGAATTCCTCCGCTACATACACGAAAAAGTGGCATTAGCGTACAGACGTAATATCTCATTTTATTACGTCACTGTCACGAGAGACTACTTCTCCCCATCCTCTCTCCATCCCTTTCTCTCTCCTCTCCATTATCTCATTCTCACGTCCTACTTTACTATTCTTAGAACTTTACTTTCTCCTTCCCATTTCTCTCTCTCTTGCCTCCTCTCCTCTCCTCTCCTACCTCCTTCACCTACCACTTGCCTCCTCCCCTTCCTCTATCTCATTACATCATCATCTCTCCCGTGTCACTTCCTCCTCTTATTACAACTCTCTCCCACACACATTCACACTACACACGTACACATACACACGTACACATACACACGTACACATGCACACACATGTACACACATACACTTTTGCACTGAAAGGAAAAGTGCTAGAAATAAGTAATCAGTACTTGCTATCGCGGTCATTACATTATGCTGTAAAGTCATGCGTACATGTACGTCATTAACTAGTTAAATAAGTATTATTGTTCACGTTCTCACATCCACAATACTCACTTAACCAGTCGTGGAGGTGCCCCGGGGTGGCAATTGAGCTGCCTAGCCGCGCCTCATGGCTCAGTCAACACACGTTCAATCCTGCCTGGCACGCTCCTACTAGTACCACCCTGAACGAACTGTACTCGTATAAATATGTGTTTAGTTTGTTTACGTACGTGTCAGTTATCTGACGACTGTCGCAAGCGCGGCGGAAGGGGCCTGTTTTTTTTTGTGGGGGGGGGGGGGGGGGGGGGGGGGGGGGGGGGGGGGGATATTGAATCTGCTTTCCGTCATTAAGGATCTCAGATAGATAAACAATCGTCTCATCGCCGAAAAGCTTCTTTCTGACGTACTTGATGCTACTGGAATATTTAAAAACGTACTTTTCATATCAGAATAGCACAAAATGCCTACCCTTTTAGATAATTGTTCTAAAATATCCCTCTGTTTTGGCTGATAGACCTCTATTTCTTTAATTGTTACAGGAAACGCTAGAGTAATCCAAGTGACCTTTATCTGTTGCAGTACAATCAACTGGCATGATGGCTAC
This sequence comes from Ephydatia muelleri, assembly GCA_013339895.1. Taxonomy (NCBI): domain Eukaryota; kingdom Metazoa; phylum Porifera; class Demospongiae; order Spongillida; family Spongillidae; genus Ephydatia; species Ephydatia muelleri. The sequence goes on from JABACO010000003.1 coordinate 2,723,239, forward strand.
TTGGCTTTTTCACCATGTTCACTTCCACCTATAATATTGCCACAAGGCGAGGTCACGGGGTAACTAGCCGTGCTTGCAACGATTACAGTTTCGTTTGACGGCCATGTCAACTCTTTCCCTCATTGTTCTCAATGGTGCTGCCTCGACAACTCAATAAACTATTCTCTATGAATTCGCTCCCTCAATTCAGATTGTCTCACAGCTCCAGCGGTACCGGAATGACCCGTTAAAGTTCCAACGTCGGCCTTTTTTTTAGAATGGACCATGATTCATGCAACAGAACCTGCCTTCTTTTCATCCGCCAAACAACGCACCCAAAATAAATAACTCACAGCAATCTCGAAGAACACTTGGCTCGCAATAATTATCGCAAGTTAAATGTATTCATAACCTGATGGTGCATGTATTACGCCCCATGCATTGTACAGCACTAAGCTCGCTCACTCTTTGCTCTTTAAGCTACAGTGTTGTCTTGATGAAATGATGGAGGCGGCCAGGCCGTACAGAAATTTCCAATGTTCTGTACTGGCCTGGTGCCAGCGCCATCAGTTTATGAGCACGTGAATAGCCGGTCAATTATGAATATAAACAATCGACATAACAAGTTTGATATCGCATTTGGCCAGTCGACTGGTCCCTAGACTACATTCAGTGAGAGTTTTTTCCTCAATTGATGAGCAGTTGGCAAATGGGCTCACGGTTCTGGTTGTACCTGTACTGCAGGGGGTAGGGGACGAGTGAAGTTTATTGTAAGCAATCATTGGATCGTAAGGAACGAAGAGGTTTAAGGCAAAGAAAATATTTTCCCGCCATAACAAAACACTCCTGTGTATAATGAAGCAGTATTATGGAGATATGGAGCAAATGTCTTTAACAGACAAGAAATATAAACGGGGGAACATTTCAATTAGATCTAAAAACATGTGCAATTTGCGTACATGTCTCATTTTTTTTACTCAAGGAACCAACTTTCAATACAAAGATTTATATGAAAAAAAAGTCAAAGTCAAACATAATTACACTTATTGAGTGGTTCTACGATCCCACACAACTTGCAGAGAGCAGCGTGTGCTTGAAATAAAAATAAATATAAATAAATAAATAAGGCCTAAATCTCGGCGTAGCGAATTCAGTTCGACCCTACAGTACATGTACGTGCTAGACTTGCATTATTCAGTACTCACTAGAGATCATGCTAGTAGTCAATAACAAGGGTTCTATTAGCGTAAGATTTCCTTTTCTCTAAATAATGTGTATATGCTACAGAACCAGCTATTTTTGAAAAGGTCAGTTAATGTAAACTAGTTTGATGAGGTAGTAAGAGGAGATCAGTGAGTATTCACTCTGCTTTTTCTATCTCATGCTTATATTATAGTACGTGTTCAGCTGGCTATTCACATGCATTACACACCTTCAGAGACAAACACTGGCTTGACTATAGATTCTGCCAGCTCAGTGATGGATCCAGAATTTCAGTCAGCGGGACTCGAAATCGTGTGGAGGAGGCGTGGCTCCACACACGACGGATTAACTATCCGTATTAACTAGTAGTGCAGTGGGCATTGGCTGGGGGGGGGAAGTGAGTCCAGCAAGCACATATTGCCATATATAGCCATTGGCGCATTGTGCAAGTAAGGGTTAATGGGAAAAATATAACAAAATAGTGCTGTGACTGATGAGTTGTAATCTGTTGGCGCAAGTGCAAATTCCTTCACTAGTCAAGAAATATAGCTGCTGGAGTACTGTAATTAGGTCAGCATTTTATGTACTTGTCTACGGAAAGCACTATTTTGCCTCCAGGAACCAAAACTTTCAATATAAAGGTGTTGTTTTCTTTTGTGGTAATTTAATGACAACTACTACTGAAGAACAAGATTCCTTTGGTGCAAGTGAAGTATCAGTCCTTCGTGCTACAAATCTGAAGTGAAATGGAGAAGGATGTACAGTAGATTGATAATGGGGCCTGGCTTCTATACCTGCCACAATACATTTGAGCACTGCTTCTTGTGTCTCTTCTGCAGTATTGTGTCTCTTCTGCAGTATTGTGTGTGTTTTTATACATTAATTTGGCTTCTGAGTATGACTTACCTTGGCTAGTTAGTTATTATCAAACATAAGTTTTTGCTGTACATTATTAATAGCTATTATTTTAGAAAATAAAATAACGGATAATTAAAATTTTATCTTTCTCAACATGCATAACAGCAATGGAATTAATCTCAAAAGAAAAAATGTAACTTTTGCAACTTTTGTGACCGCTCAGTTATCCATATCAGTATAGTAGTAGAACAATGGGTAGTGAGTTATTGTACTGTATTTGACATTGGTATGCACTTATCATTACAGTGCAGATGGACTGCACTGATGAAGGCTTCAGTGGCAGGGTCAGTTGAGTGTGTGAAGATGCTATTGGATAGGGGTGCAGAAGTTGACTTCACGGACAAGGTGAGTGCAGTTTAAAATTATCTACATGTATTATCACATGTTCACCGTTATGAAGAGGGCACATAGGACGTTGGTATATGTAGGGATTGTATGACATTATGGGGTATGAGGGAGCATTGTATGTTTCTAGTGGAGACTCCTCATCTTTTAGTGTTACTGTACTTTGCGAACATGATGTTAAATAGTGTGTGATGTTTATCAATACTGTACAGTAATATAATGAGGGTTGGCATGTTATTTGAAAATTAGTGGTACTCACATGATGATATGCACTTATCATTGCAGTATGGAAGGATTGCACTGATGTTGGCCTTCAGAAGCAGGAAATGAAGAGTGTGTGAGGGTGTTATTGGATAGGGGTGCACAGATCAATGTGCAGAACAATGTGAGTGATGATGACATTATGCACTATGTAGCCAGCCAGAGTCTCCACTAATGCGTGATGATGTGTGTGCTGGAATTCACATGCATGTGATGTTATTCAGCAAGTAAATAATGTATGAGAAAGTTGGTGGCATATAGGATTGAAAGACAATGGTGGTGTAAAAGCACGTAGACCAATGTTTGACTGAAAATGAACTAAGCCTATATTTAGTATAGGGTACGTTATTAAAAAAAAGTGTATGCTAATGTCGGAGTCCATGTGCTAAATATAGGTCTAGTTCATTTTCATGGTCCCCATTTCAGTCAATCATTGGTTCTGTGCTTTGTACACCAACATTGTCTTTCAATCCTAAATGGCCAAATTTCTTCACAGAGAATGTCTTTATTTACAAAGTACTTGTCTTATGTAGCATCTTCACTTGGCGTAGTCAATCCCAAACATTTGGAGTGGGATGTTGGTGGTGGTGCAGTGGCGTAGCTACGGTAGAGCATTGTAGGGCCTAGGACCTACCAACCGAGATCAGCATAATAAAATAATATTATGTTCTTGTGTATTTTGTTTGTCAATATTGTTGTGTAATATTTTGTGAATAATAATAATATTTCTTAATAAAATACGCACTCCTGAAGTAATGTATTGATATAATAACACTAGCGCGGGCTCGAGCCCTCTACTCGAGTTGAGTTTGTCAACGTTCAAATTTCAGTATAGACCTTATTCGACCGCAATTATGAATAAATTATTGCGTGACTTGCATGTGACATGATTGAGTGTTTATTGAGAAGGCGTCGCCGGTTATTTAGTATGGCTGAACAATCGGATGCGTTTAAGCAGCTTGAGGCAGTCGGGAAGTCACGCTATAATGAGAAAACTTGGTATGCTAGGGCATAACAACAGATCCGTACAATGACTCCAAAAGATGCTTGGGACTACAACCCCTCTCGTTGGCCTGACGAACTAATAATGCAAACGCTTTGCGAGTTCATGACATACGAAGACGGGTATACAGGGTTCATAACATAATATATCCCAGTGCAGAAACCGTCGTAGAATACCCGAGCGAAGTTAAAAACACATACATGTCTAAAAGAAATGAAGCTAGCCTTACCAAACCATACTATATTACTAAGTGTTTGAACGATAAGTCACTAAGTTCTTACAGGGCCATTCATCAAAAACACATTTCCCAGTGCGTAATGGTGCGCTACTTACAAATTCAGTAACACAGACCTCTAATGTTACACGAAGCAACGTAGCCTTACACAAGCCTTTGGCGCCATTTATAATGGCTAATCAAGCTGAGAAGTTCAAAAAGTCAAACAACATCGACTACTGGGAATTTGTAATGGTTACAACCATTCTTATGACATAAAGGCATAGCATAATATACAGCTTTACTTACACAAAAACTGTCGCACAAACGATTCTTCGTCTATGTCACGTGACTTAATTGGTCATATTGCTACAAGCGCGTGACATTTATATTTCATATTGCGGTCGAATAAGGTCTATACGCCGAGTGTAACGGCGCCACACGTGCGTATCAAACGTGATAATCGGCCCAGGTTGGGAAAAAAAAAAAGAAAAGAATTATATGTTTGATGAAAACTCCCTGTTGTAAGTACGTTGGTAGAACATCTTCATATGGCAACAGAATGCATGACTCGCAAAAATGTTCTGGGGGAGCCCCGCCCTTACCATGCCCTACTATCAATACTGTGTTGGGTGGTGGTGGTGATATGTATTATTCATAATGCCCGAGGAGGGGTGTGTGTGTGTGTGTTGTGTGTGTGTGTGTGTGTGTGTGTGTGGTGTGTGTGTGTGGTGTGTGTGTGGTGTGTGTGTGTGTGTGTGTGTGTGTGTGTGTGTGTGTGTGTGTGTGTGTGTGTGTGTGTGTGTGCGTGTGTGTGGTTGATTAGTCTCGTATCCAGACTCAAAGTTACGCAGCTGAGGGTGGATTACATGATTACATCACCGCTACACGAAAAAGTGGGTCTTGTAAAGTGCTGTACTCAATTCTGTCCACCTTCCCGAGGATTTGGGGTATGCAATTATTGCATACCTCGGTTATATCACGTGAGGTTGATTCAAATTAAAATTCGTGACTTTTGGAGGGCAGGCGTTTGGGCCTTTGAGATATTCAAACTTGAAATAAGCCGAGCAGTTAAGAGCGTTACATACGTACTGAGTGCGCGATAAGTTTATAAGTTTCCGACGGGATACGGCATGTCATTACGTTTCGCAATTCTACCGTGGGCTTTTGATGAACTTCGGGGTACCAGCAAAGCAAATACTGTTTCGCTGCTTCTCAGGATCTCGTTAAGCTTACATATCTTTTGCCACTTTGATGTTAATTTTTGCTGCCTATAGGTACAAAAGCTTACATGACTTCAAATATGACAAAGTGTGATTGGATCTTTGCTGGAAACTTTCAATTTACGTCAGTCGTGCATGAGAAGTTGTTGATGAGAACAATGCTACTCACACCCGCATGTCAGCAAAACTTGTTGGATCATTTCCGCTCTGTAATTAAATTATAGTATGCGCAATTGAATTCCTCGCTTTGCTGGATTGGTAGTACTTTCGCGTAGCGGTGATGTGAGTAACTTTGGGCCTAGGACGAGACTAGGGTTTGATCCGCTACTGCTCTTGATATCACTTGCCTTTTAGCAGATCGTTGTCAAAATACTACAGATCACTTAGATTCAATATCTGCCTTGTAGCTGTCACGTATACAGAGGCCTTCTAATTTTGGGGACCGGCTTGTCACTTGCCTTCTTTCGGGATTTGCTTCATAGCGCGCTCGGGCTTTACCGTTCTGATAATTTCTCGTCTCATGTTTTGGAGGTATTCCGTTCGTTGCTTGGGCCCGGCACACACGAGACGATATCGCTGTGGTTTTTTGGAGGTGGGGCAATATCGCTGTCGACTAAAGTTGCCAGCAACCATGGTTAACCGGTCATGTACGAATTATTGGTGCATGGTGGTTGCGGTTTGTAGTCGCTTGGAAGTACAGTAGAGCAGTACTCGACTTCGGACGACATGTTGCTAACGACAAAAGTATTTTTAGACAGCTTGGTAGCGGTTGCTTCATAAAAACGGAAACTCGGATTCTCATCGCGACCTTTGCGATTCGTTTCTCTCAGTGCTTAACAACATTAGGCACTGGACAAAAAACAACCATTCACATCAAATTAAAAGCACTAATGTAGAATTTAGCATGTGTTTCCCCGGCCTTGTTGCTTATACTATGTGTACTTGTTTGCCGCTAGCGATTCATCTCGAATATCTGTAATGAAATGATGCATCGCGTAAATTATATTAGCTATACTAAAGGTTAAAAATTGTGTGTGTGTTCAACATATTAACAGTAGGTAAGACAATTAAAATACCAAACAATTCAGCGTAAGTTCAAACTTGTCTGTAATATACCTTTCCATAACTACTAGCATTAGGCTTCAATCCTGACTAGATACATAATTATGCAACAAATCTGCTATCTGATCGAATCTGATTAGATCCAGAATTTTATTTTATTTTTACTGGTTTCGATTGAGCATTATCTCTGCTGTCTGAGCTATCTAAGCCCGGGAAGTTTCCCTTTTATATCATTATGATCTCCCGATGTTTCTCTATGAAAATATTTTGGACTTAGAATGCAAAGATGTCCTCTTGATGTATTGCAATTTCTCAATGTGACAGAGTGATAGAGAGTACACCACACACTGTTTAACATGTTCTCAACGTACAGTAACATCAAAAAGAGGCAAAGTCTCTACTGGGAAGGAACATACAGTGCTCCCTCATACTTCATGATGTCATCATACAATCCTCCCACCCCTTTATGCAGCAGGAGTAGAGCAACCTGTGGACAACCAACCCACCTCTTCTAGCCTTAAAAAAGAGGGCCAAAGCTTCAGACCATTGTGACAAATCAACTGATGTGAAAAATCAGCATTTCCTATAGATGGAAGAGCCCAGGATGTCTAGGTTGGGTTTGCATGCTTGTTTAAAATGCCTGCTGGGAAAGCAACAAGAGAGTTGGGACTGAGCCCTCACACTTAACAATGTTACATGGAGGCCGAGAAGCCTCTGAAGCAAAGCCAAAGCATTAATGACTCACAGAAGACATTGAACACACCAGGACACCATCATCCAAGTACCCAGCATGAAAAATGAGACCATGCAGCACAATCCTCTGGACTGGTGTAAATTGCTGACACAAAAGACCAAAGGAAGTATTACTGATATACTAATACTTACGAGACCTTTATTCGAACAGAATATTGCACATTCATTGGACCACTTTGCCACCTATACTTATGTTGCAATGTGGCGTGGAAGTAAGAGATACGGTAGTTGATAAAGCCTCTATTTATCCGTTTTGAGAAGTGCTACCCAGAAGGGTGCTCACTATGTGAGAAGTATATGCACGTGTACATGTATGTGATGACAGGTGGTGAAGTTAATAAATATACATAGAAAAGATGGTTTTATCTAGATAATGCACAACAATGAAAATCTGTGACTTGCAGTGATGATGAAAGGCTCCACCATTCAAAAGTCAATTTTTAAGCATTTTAATCTACGTCAGCAGTGTCAAACTTCACATTCAGCTGATGTTAAGAGACAAAGGGGTTCTGTTCTGGGATTTTTGTTTTTCCCATAGTAGGAAATTACGCAGCAGGCTGCAATTGGAGAACAACTCTGGTATGATCAAGCACACAAAAATCATGCAATTTTAAAAACATCTTCGTGATGTGCAGTGACAGTTGAGATCTCAGGCCTCAGGGTGTTTTGTCCGGATCCTGCTGCTTTCCTTACTGAGTTGGGGACTAAGAGGATCATGTTTCTGAATGTCGTATTTATGTGTTTTTAAACGGCATTTTACCCAACGATTTAACATAAACAATGAAGCATTTGGGACTTGCAGACGATATGTATGTTGATTGTGCGGTTTGTGCACAAACTGACCAATTGAACAAGATTCACTGTTGCAATTATTGCATCAGGCCCCCCCCCCCCCCCCCCCCCCCCCTTCCTCAAAAAAAAAAGAATGTCCCCCTTCCTCAAAAAAAAAAGAATGATGAAATCCATTGCCCTAAATTCTGTTAGTTTTGAATACATATTCTAGAATTACTATATATACAATGCATATCAATAGACGAATATCTGCCATATTTTGTCCTCTATGATATAATATGCCATTGTCCCCCCTACGACTAAGGTATGACTAAATGACCAAATATGCCAAAGATAGGACTAAATAATGCTGCTATCCACATACAGCCCGCCGGCGGACTATACGGCAGAAATATTGCGAACCAGTTTAAATTTTGGATAGGATCGTGATCAACATATATGGGGCATTCTCCTTTTTAACGGAGGGAGTACGTCTGTGTGCATCTATGCTCATCAGTATCCTGTACGATGAGATTGTATACTTACATGCACGTTCAACACATGAATAGGAGGTCCCTCCCCCCACTGACATAATCCCTGGGCCCTATAGAGGCATGCTTCTCTCTCATAGCCTTCTCTAGCAGCTGGAGGTATGGATCTCATAGCGACAATACTTAATCTAAATGGTGGCCATTCGTCTCCTAAACTGATTGCAACGGCGAGACAGTCAATGACCCATAATGCCAGCATCCTCATTCGTAAACAAAGGATTGCTCATGTCAAACGAAAGGACAATTTTAACGTAATATGGATTCATTTTAAAAACGTGAAAAAAAAAATTTTCCTTGCCCAGGACCGAATTGCTTTTTTTTGTTGGTACTATGCATGCAATCATCAAGTGAGCTTGGCTTCAGGCCACAATTCATAATTGTAGCATCAAGAATGTTCCTTTAGTTGGAGGGAACAAATGGAGGAAGATGGTACAAGTATGTCAATATGGACTAACTCATGGCTGCCTGTCACTCTTCTGCACATCAGTGAAGAGACTTCAGCTCTAGTAGTTAATTACACGTACTGTTTTCTCCATAACTTCAAAAGCCTCACCCTCCACCTTCTCAGCCAGGGTCATTATTCTATTTTAATTATTTATTATTCTTATTTTATTTTAGGTATACACAATACATGTATAACATAGGATCCACAAGTAAATATTAGACACACATACACGTTACACTCTGCATGTCAGGTGCAAAGCATCTGGTCAGAATGGCGGTGGCATTTGCTAATACATTTATAATAATGCATACATACAAGTATGACACAAAATTGCATACAGATATATTCTAAATTAGGAGTGAAGAGGCGACGGAACGGGAGAGCATATAGCAGTGGAGTTAGTCCTCACGAGGTGAGGGTTAAGTGCCCCTATGTATATAGTTCTGAGAGGACCACTGCATGTGTCTTGCAATTGGTTTGTTAGAGCTGATAGCCCAAGCGAGAAGTAGCTACTGGTTGAAGCGGTCCTGTTGCCTCGTTACCCCAAGCTCTATACGATCTCACCACTAGGGAAATACATTGCCAGCCAAGTTCAGTCTTGGCATTTAACATTATTTGCTATTGTAATTATTATTATTCGCTTTCGTTATATCCTCTTTCTTGAATCCATTATTATAAAAGTAATAAAAAACATTGTACAGTATAAGGCTGCCCGCACATCTCCGTGCCACAACTTTGGCTACTACGATACTCCATTTTGCATAATGAAATGTGGAAAGGATCGATTATCGTTGCTGACGCTATTCCTTCTCGGTACTTCGTCTGCACGCCCAGTACTACCAGGGTAATAAATACCAAGGTAATACAAAAGAAGACATGTCGCTCATTAAGATTTCAGCTGCTCGTACATCCTTACAGCTCCGCTCCTCTCCGAAGCCTTGCACGACTCTATCCCTGGGGAGTACATTGTCATCTTGAACCAGCAGCTGTCATCCAAGAATGGTGCGTTCTAAGCGGCTCTGCGGCGCCAATTTGGCTGCAAAACTATGCACGATGCTACAACACCTCTGACCTTTCATAACGCACATGTACAGTCACAGACCACCTCACCGTGGCACGGAAACTGATCACGGAGTACGGAAACGGGTCCTCCCTAACTGCCGTCTACGGCGTCGGAAAGTTCAACGGATATGCCGCCAAGCTGAATGACAAGTAATGCTGGCTTTCGTTGACCTTGTTTCCTTGCATGTGTTCCATTTGCTCCCAAAGACTGAGGGACCTACTGCGGTCCATGCCGGAGGTAGCGTACGTGGAGTACAACCAGAAGGTCCACACCATGCAGTCCTGTACTCTCCAGACTGGAGCTACCTGGGTGAGGCTCTTTTACATCCCATTTCACAATATCGGAAGGCAACTTTTTTTGTCTCGTACCCAGACTTCTGACGTAGGCTTAGCCCTAGATAGAATAAAAAATAGAATAAAAAACTTTAACTTAGAATATCGTGAAAACCACGTTTCTTTGAGACATCCAGTGCACAGATATTGTATACAGCATCACACTACAGATAGAATCCCAAACAAAATGTTAAGAGCGGAAGCTGTAGCGGAACTAAGGCAGTGCGATTGCGGGGATACATAAATAGTAAAAATTTGTAGCTTTATTCTATGCAATAGAATAAAATAGAGGTAGACGCTAGTATAATTTATGCTTTTAAAGTGTAAGTGGCTTAACTGAAATGAGATTATAGTCAATCTGTTCAGCATAGGGTAATAATCACGCAGTATGTAGAATAACACGCTCAGCTATTATCCCTAGAAACCTGCAAATAGAATAAAAAATAGAATAAAATTTTTCTAGGGCTAATATCAACATACGTAACTTGGGTCTGGGTACGAGACTATGACTCGCGCGAGTTGTTTCATTAGTTAGTGACAAACAAATCACCAAGATTAATTATTTCAGTTATTAAAGGCTGCTACACTTTTAATTCAGTCAGTCCCCACTGCGCACTTACCTCATCTCACACTCACCTTCTCATACTATCCATGGGGTCCAAAAGGCTCCATCGTGCTCAACTGAATGCATACTCCCAGGCAAAAACAACACACACACACACACACACACACACACACACACACACACACACACACACACACACACACACACACACACACACACACACACACACATACATACACACACACAAACACACACAAACACACACATACACTATACACACACCACATGTATACACACACACAAACACAGACACAGAGACACACACATGCACACACACACACAAACACACACACACACACATACACACATACACACTAGTGAATGTGGTCTCAATGCTGTGTGGCATGGCTAGTAAGCACTTTGATTCTGTTACTGCACTCCTGCCCAAGTAAACATCACCATAGTGACATCACAACATACACACACACACAAACACAGCCTAGTCTGTGTGTTGTGTGCTCTTTGAGATACTTCTGTACCCCATCAGGGCATTGTGAGGACAACTTCCAGGAACCTTCCAACGGTCAGTGACTACTCATATGGCCCAAGTAAGTTCACGATCACCAGATGGGACACACCTAAATGTGCACACACACACACACACACACACACACACACACACACACACACACACACACACACACCACACACACCACACACACACCACACACACCACACACACCACACACACACCACACACACCACACACACCACACACACAGTACACACACACACCACACACACCACACACACACACACACACACACACCACCACACACACACACAAATGAATGCACACAATCTAGTACACCCCACACACATATATGCACCCGTAGATGCACATGGACATAATACTACACACATACAAACAACACCCATGGAAAAAACCATGTGCACACTGCAAACACATAATTATATTTAATCTCTACAGTCTCTTTGATCCCCAGCTGATGGCACAGATGTGAATGTATACATCATCGACACGTAAGTCCATCATTAGTAGCAAATGTCAACACACCAACCAACACCTTGTATACTGACCCACCACACCACATAGGGGCATTCAAACCTCTCACCCTGACTTTGGAGGCAGAGCCATTTGGGTAGGTGTGGGGGGAGGTGGGAGGTGTGGGTGGAGGGGGAGGTGTGGGTGGAGGTGGGAGGTGTGGGTGGAGGTGGGAGGTGTGGGTGGAGGTGGGAGGTGTGGGTGGAGGGGGAGGTGTGGGTGGAGGTGGGGGGTGTGGGTGGAGGTGGGAGGTGTGGGTGGAAGTGGGAGGTGTGGGTGGAGGTGGGAGGTGTGGTTGAGGTGGGAGGTGTGGGTGGAGGTGTGGGTGGAGGTGAGAGGTGTGGGTGGAGGTGAGAGGTGTGGGTGGAGGTGGGAGGTGTGGGTGGAGGAGTTTAGATGTTGTACTTGTGGGAGATGGGTGTGACTGATGGAGAGCTGGTGTGGTTGCTGGTGGATGCTGGTGGGTGTGGCTATGAGTAGGTAAGAGTGCTGGTGGGTAGGTGTGGGTGCACTTGCTGGTGACTTTAGAAACAATCCTCTCCTTCCCCACACAGGGAATAGACTTTGTGGATGACCCTTCTCCAATGGCCGACCGAAATGGCCATGGAACTCATGTTGCCGGTGTGTTTACCCTCATGCCTTGGACACAGTTGGTTCCATGTAGCGATGTGCTGGTAGCAATGATATCACTCTTCTATGCATATGTGCGTACTGTGCAAGTTGTCGCATTGAGATGTGAGCACATTGGACTGATGCTAGGAAGCACGGCCATGACATCAGTTTGTACACTCATAATTGTGATGCACTCTTAATATCTTGCTGTGTCCCCCATACCTTTAAACTGCACCCACCCACAGGGACTGTGATGTCCAACACCTTATGGTGTGGCCAAGAAGGCCACAGCCATTGCTGTGAGGGTCCTGGATGAAATTGGCTCAGGCACCAATGAGTAGGTGGAAGAGGTGCTTGAAGTGTCACCCCTTACTCCTCCCCCTCCCTCCAGCAATGTTATCAGAGGGATCAACTGGGTAGCAGGTCAGCACAGAGCAGGGAAGAAGTCAGTGGCCAAGTAAGAGGCCATGGTGTGTTTCTACTTACTCTGTTTATAATTCATCTATTGCTCGTGTGTGTGTGGGTAGCATGTCTCTTAGCGGGCTGAAGTCGGATGCTTTGAACAGTGCAGTGGACGCGGCTGTAGCTGCTGTATGCGTGTGTGGATGTGTGGATGTGTGTATGTGTGCATGTGTGGATATGTGCATGTGTGGATGTGTAAATGTGTGGATGTGTGAATGCGTGTATGTGTGTGTGAATGTGAGGGTGTGTATGTGTATGTGTGCATGTGTGGATATGTGTATGTGTGCATGTGTGTATGTGTGTATGTGCGTATGTGGATGTGGTGTGAATATGTGTATGTGTGTATGTGTGTATGTGTGCATGTGTGTATGTGTGTGTGTGAATGTGTGTAAATGTGTATGTGTGCATGTGTGGGTGTGTGTGTGCATGTGTGGATGTGTGTAAGTGTGAATATGTGCATGTGTGTATGTGTGTGTGTGAATGTGTGGATGTGTGTATTTGTGCAATGCATGTACACGAGCATATGCGTCAGTATGCATGTGTACAAGGAAAATTTTAGTGAGGGGAAGGTGATGGGATCTAAATATGGGGCATGTATATTGGACATAGATGTGTACAGTACTTTAAATAAATGATATTGAGTTTCATGTGTGTATCTACATACATCCGGCTAACTAAAGTGAGAACTGTAATGAGTGATGGATAATTTTCCTCGAAGTGGTCACATCCTCTTCCCACCCCCACCTCCACCCCCACCCCCACTTCACCTCCACCCCCCCCCCCCACCCCCCACTCCCACCCTCTACACTCAGGGCGTTAACTTCGTCGTGGCAGCTGGAAATACTCGCACCAGCGCTTGCCTTTTCTCTCCAGCCAGTGCCACCAGCTGGTACCACCAACGCTCCACTACCAATATAGCGGCTTAATTTTATTTCCTTTTGGTGCCCACCACTCAGTGTTACAGTCATGGCCAGCGATTCCACTGACAAGTTCGCGACATTCAGCAACTACGGCACCTGTGCCCACATCATTGCCCCTGTGAGTTGTAACCATGGAATCGGGAACACTGGAATGGGACTGGGTACTGTGGTGCATTGACCACGCCCACCATAATCACAGGGAGTGAGCATCACTTCTACCTGGATCGGTGGAGGCACATTGACCATCTCTGGTGAGTTCTTGCTTTTGTGTGGAGACTGCGAAGAGTAATTAAGTACTCAAACCTTTGCTCCACGACACTTTCTTACCAATCGATTCATCCCTTGTATGTACCCCACCATTCCTCCTTTGTTCCATCTTTGCCCCTCCCCTTTCCTCCTGAGGTACATCCATGGCCACTCCCCACGTGGTAAGTAAACATACCTCCCCCATCATTGTACCACATCACCCTCACATACACAAATATGCACACATACAACACACATAAATATACACACAACATGCACACATACATGCACACATACAAGTACCCACACACTAACATACACAAATACATATGCACACGAACATATACGCACAACATATACACACATGCACACACATGCACACACATACATATACTCACACAAACACATACACACATCACCTCCACAGGCTGGTGTGGTGGCCAAGTACCTTAGTAGCCAGTCCACTGTGCCAACCCCTGCCAGTGTGAAGGCATGGCTGACCAGCAAGTAAGTAGACTCTTGCTGTCCTAACACCCACGCATGCTCATGGTTTGTCCAATCAGTATTGCAGTGCCACTTCGGGCAAGATTACCAATGTCCCTACCTCAACCACACCCAACAAGCTTGTCTTCAAGCCATGTCTTGGTTGACTTCAATGGTACAAATGAAACAGTACCAGCTGTTATCTGTACCGTGTATGTTTTGACCTGGCTTGCATATGCTATGGAAATATAAGATAAAGAGAGTGCAAAGTGTGAAGGCTTGGGACACATGTCCTGTATTGTCTGCAGCTATAACCAGCTCAGCACTTTGGTTCAATAGATATATTACACTGGTAAGGAAATGGCCAAGTGAATACATATTGTCGATGACAAAAAGCAAAGAGTGCTTCTCGTACCCAGACTAGTAGTTTAATTCCGAGAACGTATTAATAGCAAAGTTATTAATTTTATTAATTATTAAAATGAGGAAGTTCGATGTACAGTGGGAGGTAACCTAGCAGACAAATGACAGCTGTTGTGAAGAAGAAGATAGTGGAAAAGTTGGCGCGGTACGTTAAACTCGTCGTCCGTCCACCCTTAGTAACGTCAGTTGTGTGTAGCTTCACAAAGGACCTGAAACCAAGCGACATTTCGCTTAGCTTCCTCACGGGGAAGGCGGTTCTTCAGAAGATTGAATTGAATGCCGACTTTCTAACTGAAATATTCCACCTGCCGCCATGCCTGCAAATAAGCAGAGTCGTCTGTGACCTGATTAAAGCGGACGTCCCGTTCACAAGTCTAGGTACTAATCCCATCCAGATAGTGAGTACATGTTCACTGTATATGCACACGCCTGTATGCGTGTTCTGTGGTACTTATCTGTCTTTGTATTTTGCGGCTTGAATTTCGTAGATGATCAATAAGGTCGAAGTGGAAGTGGCCTCGTGTGACGGCGTCACACCCCGAACCAAACAGTTCAACGATCTGAAGCTCGGGTAATGAAACCAGAATGCGGAAAACGCAGCATTTGTGCCGAGTTCCTCTTTTAAATCAACCCTGTATGGTGTATCCCACTTGAGCTCTCCTCCTGTTATTCCCTGCATCTTCTGTTCCTTTGCCACCATGTCTTGCCCTCTATCTCTTCCTTCCCCTCTTCTCCCCATCCTCTCTCCATCCCTTTCTCTCTCCTCTCCATTATCTCATTCTCATTTCCTACTTTACTATTCTTAGAACTTTACTTTCTCCTTCCCATTTCTCTCTCTCTTGCCTCTTTCCTCCTCTCCTCTCCTACCTCCTTCACCTACCACTTGCCTCCTCCCCTTCCTCTATCTCATTACATCATGCATCTCTCCCGTGTCACTTTCTCCTCTTATTACAACTCTCTCCCACACACATCCACACATACACACGTACACATACACACACATGTACACACGTACACACACCACGCACATACACACACATCACACACGGACACATTCCTCCCTTCCAGGAACAGTCACAACAGCCCTTCCACCTACGGCTATGTGGACAAGGTAGTGGATGGCATGAAGGTCTCCATCCATGCGGTTGTCCTCAGGTTCAAGGACCCTACCTTTGAAGGCTCTCTGGAGGTCAGCAACGTGGTCATCCAGAGCACGACCCCGCAGTGGAAAGTGAGCTCCCACCTCAAGGACACCCGATTCAAGAACGAGGAGGAGGACTACGTCATCGTGTACAAGATGTGCAGCTGGGACAGCGTCAAGATGGAGGGGGTGAGCCTCCCCAACACGGGCCAGGACAAGCTGCGACTCGTCTCCCAGGAAACCTTCGTCCGGTTGGCCCTGAAACGTAGGATATCAGACTGCTCTGTCGTGCATTCGCGAGTGTCCATACACCTTGGGGACCTGCTGTGCATCCTGACCCAATCCCAGCTCAGAGCCACCTCCCTCCTGATCCAGAGGCTGACCGAGTCGTCCTTGCACATGGAAGAGGAGGAGGAGGAGGAGGAGAAGGAAGGGAAGAAGGCATCGTCCAACACCAAGAACCACCCAAAGGCTCAGAAGCAGTCCACCCCTCACCCATCCATCCCCGCCACCCCCCATCCAGGCCTACCAGGATGGCAAGCTCAACCTCTCCCCTTACCTGGTCATCCAGGACTCCTTCCACCTCAAGTGTGGCAAGATAGACCTTCACCTTGACGACGACCTCGTGGAGCAAGCCCACCAGAATGCCGGGAGAATGAACATCGTCTTCGAGAGGGTCATGTTGGACATGTATCCGGACCAGGCAGCGAGGTCTGGGCACCACCACTGGAACAGGGCCAACGACCTCATCAAGTCCAACGTGAAGTGGAGCGCCGAGATGCTGGGCGCCGCCTCCAAGGGGCGGGACGAGGGGGTGGAGAGGGACGTGTTTGTGTCTCTGGGGGACCTCCGGGAGATGGGTGTGGTCTTGAGGTGCGCAGAGTTTGCAATCAATGCGGTGAGAAAGAAGGTCCTTCCCCTGATCACGTCAGATAAGGCCACCTTCAAGATCCCTGATGATGATGACAACCCAGCCATTACAGATGGGGATCACATTGTACAGTTACCCCAAGGGATAAGGCTGGAAAGTTTCTGGGTAAACGTGTGTGTGTGGTGTGGTGTTTGTGTGTGTGTGCCTGTGTGTGTATTCCAAGCTCGCATTGGTAAGGTTCTTGTTGAAACTATTGTTTGCCATGCATGTGGTAAGTTGGCTGTCTATAGAACTGGCATTTATTTATGTACATGTACATGTATGTGCAGAATGAGTTTGTTCTGTGGTTTTTCATGTGCAATTGGCTTGTCTAGACCTGCAGCTTGGGTGTAGCCCTCTTAACACAATCACTGTTATCTCCTATCTCATCCTACTTTCACTGCATAAACCTTCTGACCATATCAAGCTCCACCCACCTCCTCCAGTTTCCCCTCCCTCGTCCCCAATGTGTAGTTATTAGGACCCCTTTATGGGCCAGCCTAAGGCCACGCCACCACATCTGTTGTGTTGGAGAGCTCAGAATCATCACACAGGTCCCAATACCATTAGCTATAGTCGAACACATGAACTGAACACAGAATTGTGCTAATGCCTTGCATCACATTGTTTACACTTTGAACTGATTACAGAGTATGACTAACTGAAACACGACAAACTGAAACACGTAACATATGCTGTGTCTAATGGAATGGATTGGAGTTTTGATGGTGGAATGGAATGGTGTATGTGTATAATGTTGTATTGGTATGTCTAATGGAATAAGTGATGGATTTGTTATAGCATAATCTGTGTCATAACCACACCCCAGTGCCACGCCCAAATGCATACATCTACATGAGCCCCATTCATGTCAACGTCCATCAGGAGAGCATCCTGTGGTTGGCCGAGTTCATCCACGGTGTCATAGCAACCGTCAACGTTGACCTAGCCAAGATAGGCCATGGAAGAGGGGATCGTTTTGTTTGTCCCCCTTTATTTCAAAGGGATGTGATTGGGTACTTTGAATACGGTGTAGTGGAAATATTTGATGGTGAAACCGCTTACAAATTTCACAGTTTTTGGACTTCCAGCAGATGTTTTCGCCATCATTACATGTCTTTAAATTACCATCACATGGCTCCATACCTCCACCACATGGCTCCATACCTCCATCACATGGCTCCATACCTCCATCACATGGCTCCATAACCTCCACCACATGGCTCCATACCTCCATCACATGGCTCCATACCCTCCACCACATGGCTCCATACCTCCATCACATGGCTCCATACCTCCACCACAGGGCTCCATACCTCCACCACATGGCTCCATACCTCCATCACATGGCTCCATACCTCCACCACATGGCTCCATACCTCCACCACATGGCTCCATACCTCCATCACATGGCTCCATAACCTCCACCACATGGCTCCATACCTCCACCACATGGCTCCATACCTCCACCACATGGCTCCATACCTCCACCACATGGCTCATACCTCACCACAGGGCTCCATACCCCATCACAGGGCTCCATACCTCCACCACATGGCTCCATAACCTCCACCACATGGCTCCATACCTCCATCACATGGCTCCATACCTCCACCACATGGCTCCATACCTCCATCACATGGCTCCATACCTCCACCACAGGGCTCCATACCTCCACCACATGGCTCCATACCTCCACCACAGGGCTCCATACCTCCATCACATGGCTCCATACCTCCACCACATGGCTCCATACCTCCACCACATGGCTCCATACCTCCATCACATGGCTCCATACCTCCATCACATGGCTCCATACCTCCACCACATCCATACCTCCATCACATGGCTCCATACCTCCACTATGTGTTGAAACCATTGTTTACCATGCATGTGGTAAGGTTGGTTGTCTATAGAACTGGCATTTATTTATGTACATGTACATGTATGTGCACAATGAGTTTGTTTTGTGGTTTTTCATGTGCATTTGGCTTGTCTAGACCTGCAGGTTGGGTGTAGCCCCTCTTAACACAATCCTGTCCCAATTCCTACTTTCTCTGTCTGACCATATCAAGCTCCACCCACCTCCCCCCTCTCCAGCTTCCCCTCCTCCTCCCCAGTGTGTAGCTATTAGGGGCCCCCTTCATTTGCCAGCCTAAGGCATGCCCACCTAGACACCATCCACCACATGGCTCCATACCATCCATCACATGGCTCCATACCTCCACCACATGGCTCCATACCTCCACCACATGGCTCCATACCTCCATCACATGCTCCATACCTCCACCACATGGCTCCATACCTCCACCACATGGCTCCATACCTCCACCACATGGCTCCATACCTCCACCACATGGCTCCATAACCTTCACCACATGGCTCCATACCTCCATCACATGGCTCCATACCTCCACTATGTGTTGAACCATTGTTTACCATGCATGTGGTAAGGTTGGGTGTCTATAGAACTGGCATTTTTTATGTACATGTACATTATGTGCACAATGAGTTTGTTTTTGTGGTTTTTCATGTGCATTTGGCTTGTCTAGACCTGCAGGTTGGGTGTAGCCCCTCTTAACACAATCCTGTCCCAATTCCTACTTTCTCTGTCTGACCATATCAAGCTCCACCCACCTCCCCCTCTCCAGCTTCCCCTCCCTCCTCCCCAGTGTGTAGCTATTAGGGCCCCCTTCATTTGCCAGCCTAAGGCCATGCCCACCTAGACACCACATATGTTGTGTTGGAGAGCTCAGAATCATCACACAGGTCCCAATTTGCTGTCTAGTCGAACACATGAACTGAACACAGAATTGTGCTAATGCCTTGAATTGCATGGCTTACACTTTGAACTGATTACAGAGTACGACTAACTGAAACACGTAATCCATGTGGTGCATGCTGTATCTAACGGAATGGATTGGAGTTTGATGGTGGAATGGAATGGTGTATGTGTATAATGTTGTACTGGTATGTCTAATGGAATAAGTGGATGGATTTGTAATTAGCATAATCTGTGTCATTTAACCACACCCCCAGTGCCACGCCCAAATGCATACATCTACATGAGCCCCATTCATGTCAACGTCCATCAGGAGAGCATCCTGTGGTTGGCCGAGTTCATCCACGGTGTCATCGCAACCGTCAATGTTGACCTGGCCAAGACGGCTGTGGAAGAGGGGAACGCATACCTGGTGAGATTCTTTGTCCCTTTCATTTCAAAGGGATGTGATTGGGTACAGGTGTAGCGGAAACGCTTGCAATTTAACAGTTTTTGGACTTCCAGCGTATGTTTTCACCATAACATTTTGAGGAGATGTGTATAATAAGAGGCATCCCGTGAAAAAAATTTCCGCAACATCTTAGTGTTCTCCTAAATCACGAAAGTTTGCACCCTCGAAAGTTTATCACTATACAGTATTGTATTCTGATTATGACATGTGTGTTCTCTTTGTTAGAAGTCCAGGAAGAGCACATTGACTGTAGCCGAGCAGAAGCAGGTTGGAGTGGACCTGAAATTCAGGCTTCTGTTTTCAA
This sequence comes from Ephydatia muelleri, assembly GCA_013339895.1. Lineage (NCBI taxonomy): Eukaryota > Metazoa > Porifera > Demospongiae > Spongillida > Spongillidae > Ephydatia > Ephydatia muelleri. The sequence continues at coordinate 2,743,727 of JABACO010000003.1, forward strand.
AGGTTTGGTCCATTCACAGCATGACACCTGTTTCATTGCACCCCTTGGGTGTGTTCCCTTTCAGATAACTCTACCCATCCCTGACGTCAGGACTGACGGCAGACCTAAAGCCCTCCAGATCGAAACCTCATCCATAGAAATTAGCAACTGCGCCCTGTGTAAAGTGGTAGAGGACAAATCCTTCCGTGTGGCCATGGAGTGGCTCAGGAAAGGGTGGGTGTTCAAGACCCACTTCTCCAAGGAGTTCCCCCACTTTGCTGGAGACTTCGAACCCTTCTGCGCCGGCCTCTCGACCGTGCTGAGGAACCACTTCCCCGACAAGTCCCACCCACAAGCCTCCCTACACAGCGACGCCCGACGCAAGCTGGACCTGATGTCGGTGGAGGTGTGGCAGGTGGAGACGGCGTGCGTGTCGGTCTCCTTCCCGGAGAGCTACAGTCACGACGCCACGCTCAGACCCAAGCAGTTCGTCCACGACTTCCCACTGCGGCTGTGGCTGTTCCCCGCCCCCTCTCGGTGCCGCCCCCACCACACCTGCGGAGCCGGTGTACCCCAAGGTCTCCTTCCTCCTCCACCTCCCGCAGCCTCTGCACGTCACTCTGGAGAGACTGCAGTTCCTGTTCTTGCTGGATGTGAAGGAGTCGTTCAGAAATTTCCAGTCCACGCTCATACAGCTACTCACCCTTGGGAACAGATCCTCGCTGTCACCCTCTGGAAATAGATCTCCGTTGTCTGAACCCAACATCTCTAACCCCTCCACCACCACCTTCTCCATCACCACTGCCACCTCTACTTCTACTACTGACACCACCACCACTGACACCAATACCACTGACACCATGTACACCTTCACTGACACCACCACTGACACCATCACCACTAAGGGAAATGACAGTGGTACCCAGTCTTTCAAGGACTCTGCGTCGATGGGAGGATGCATTGTAATCAACACAGTCAACGTCGAGATCATGCTGCCAACATTGTTTGGCAGTGGTTCCCCGAAGTCGAACAACGCTCAAATGCCGCCGCAAGTGAAACTGAAATGTTCATGGAATTGGATTCGAAAGCAAAAGAAGATTCCGCTCCGTTGCGTCGACCAAGCAGCATGACGTCACTTCTGGCTTCGGGGGACAAGTTGGTAGAATCATCAGCCTCCTCCTCCCCATTCCCTGATGACCACACACCTGACATGCACATGGAACAACAAATCTCAAACGCACTTCCTCCTCCACCTCCATCCTCTCCAGCTCTCAGGCTGCATCCAGTCCTTTCGGCTCCACAGCCAACTTGTCTGCACAGCACGAAGGCCAGGACGATGAAGAAAGGCCTGGGGACCTCCACCCTCTGTCTGAGGACACGATAAGTGTCGCAGACTCAGTGTGTCAGGCTTCGGATCAGACCCTCCCCCCATCGTTCACACAAAACAGCATATCTTCTTCACAGACTTCAATATCTTCATCACATGTCTTTGTATCTCCACTACAGAGCTCCATACCTCCACCACAGGGCTCCATACCTCCATCACAGGGCTCCATACCTCCATCACAGGGCTCCATACCTCCATCGCAGGGCTCCATACCTCCATCGCAGGGCTCCATACCTCCATCACAGGGCTCCATACCTCCATCACAGGGCTCCATACCTCCATCACAGGGCTCAATAGCTCCATCACAGGTCTCCATAGCTCCATCACAGGTCTCCATAGCTCCATTATATGGCTCCATACCTCCACCACAGGGCTCCATAGCTCCATCACAGGGCTCCATACCTCCATCACAGACCTTCATATCTCCACCACAGACCTTTGCATCTCCATCAAAGACATCCATACCTCCAGTCATTGCTCCCGCTATAGCTCCAGCATCCACACATGTTTCTTCAACGTCAACAGCACAGGTCACTAAGGCTACCACAGGCACACATCCAACACCAACTCTAGCCACACCAATGCCTCCAGCCCCTTGGACAACCAACTTCTACCCATGCTTCCATATCAATGCAAACTCCTCTTCCATCACCATCCTCCTCCTCTCGCCTTCTGCCAGCCAGTAACAACCCAAAGCCTCCTCCTTCCCCTTCAGTCTTCACCGAGGACTCTGATTTTGTCCTGATAGCAGCAGATCCACTAAGTTCCAGTGCATCTGCGCAGCTGCCAACTAAACAGGAGCAGGATGCTTACCCACAACAATCCACTACCGCGAGTTTCGACAGTGGTTATGCCCGCAACGTCTGCCTCTTCTGGGTGTGTGAAGCCTCCTCCCCCTTCACAAGGAGGTGTGATGCCTCCTCCCCCTTCACAAGCGTCAGCTCAATCAATGGTGAACAAACCACTAGCACCATTAGCTCCTCAGATGGACACACCTCCAGGATTGGATCCTCCGTCTACACCTACCGGATCAAGTCCCTCACTGGCCACACTTCCAGGATCAGTCCCGCCAGTGGGACAGATTTCATCTGACACCAATTCTGGGCCACCTGCCATCTCCAATTCTGACCTATCTTCGCAGACCGACATAGCTCCTGACACTATATCTGTGTCGACCGAAACCAGTAGCTCCAACTACACCAAACCGCGTGTCCCCAAGCCGCCCATCCACGGCAAGACCCAGGGGTATGTGGCTCCGCCCCCCTACATCCTCCTCATCCACGTGGAGAACGCCTGCCTGCTCCCCAACATCACGCCCAAGGGGATCAGTCCTCAGGGGGAGCGTGGACTACGTGGAGCTTGAGGAGGCGAAAGTGGGCCACAGGCCGCGGAACGGATCCCCCGTGCCGAGCGATTCCCCCGATGAGTGTGTCCCCATCGTCAAGATTCGTTCGAACTGGGCGACAGGGTGGGCGACCTGTTCCCGGGGACCTTGCCTCCTCCAAAGACGGCGGCCATGATAAAGGTGGACGGATTGGACGCGTCCTTCTGGGTACCCAACCTTACCTACCTCAAGGACTTCTTCGAGGACGAGTATGTCACCGACGAGCCCCTTCCCATGCACGTCAGGGTGGACAACACCTCAGTGGTGTTGAGGGACTCGGCCGGGGATACGGCTGACAACCCTCATTCGATGAGGATACAGGTTCACGGCGTGTGCGTCCACAGGGGGCCGAGGCTGGAAGGGGTGAACGTTTTCGTGGAGGACTCGGCTCCCGCGTCGGAAGAGGAGCGCGTCGCGGAGGGAAACGGAGAAGGAAACGGGTTGCTCAAGGAGATGTTCAAGTCGTTCATCTCCGTGTTCGACGCGCACATTCAGAAGTTCGGCGAGGTGAAGCTGCCCTACGCGAACCACATAGCCGGGCTTCTGTACCAGCTGAAGTCTTCGCTGAGCGGCGAGCCGCCGAGCGAAGAGCAGACGGATACGGTCTCCGTAGCCCACCCGCGTTGGTACAAGATGTCCAGCGTGCAGACAGAACTGCAGCGCCTGCGCAAGGAGAATGAGAACCTGAGCAAGTACGAGGAGGAGAACCGACGCCTGACGCAGCAGCTCGTCGACGTCATGGCCGAGTTGGTCAAAATAAAGAGCGACAATACCTGGCTCGTTTCGGAGGTGCGGGCGAAGCAGGAGTTAGTTCTCACCTACAAGCAACTTATAGAGAAGCAGCACGCGCAGATAGAGAACCTTGTGTCTGACCGTGACAACTTGACGGCGGGCTGTTGTAATGACACGCAAGCGCAGAGTTTGCCTCGGTGACCGCACGCTAAGCTGCATAACCTTTGTTTTTAAAACGAATTTAGACGTGCGCATCATGTACAAATGTCATGTGTAAACACAAACACGGTGTCTCGTGCCCGAACCGAAATGTATGTGAAATGTGACGGATTTAATAATTTGAACTAAAGGTCGTTTATAGCGAGCATGTGGCTTTCACTCGGACTATTCAGTTCCCGATGGATACCGGGGAAGCAATGGATCGGTAAACACAGAAGGATTGTAAAAATGACACAGACCCGCAAACGGAATTATGCACTGAGGGAGAACGGTATTAAGCAGGTGAGGGCTGGGATTAGTTAGATAGGCGCAAAGGCTCTCTGACTCGTACCCTTCCTTTAATGTCAGGTGTCGGCGCTGTTGGCAAATCCGTACCTCTCCGAAGAAGAGGAATTCAAACACGCAGCTGAGAGAAGGGCACAATACGTACCCAAATTCGTATCGAGAAAAAAGCGAGGTGGATGAGGAGAGAGAAGAGCCTCTTTCCAGGATTGGTCAGATAATGTTAATATAGTTGATAAATAAATGTGCTGATAAACAGGTGCATCGATCGTTGTGGCATTGTGTGTGTGTGTGTGTGTGTGTGTATAGCTCCTTTCAGCAACTGATGCAGCCTTTACACGAGTATCGGACGCGATGCAACGCTCGCTTTTCTCCGCTTTCGGCGCCCGGTGTCGCTGGCTTCACCGTCCTGACTGCAGCAGAGTTCGAATTCGACGCACTGCAAAACGTGAAGCTCAAACATGAGCACAATGCCATTACGTAATAGGCGTGTACCTGGTCATCATTGGAGCGGACGCGTTTAGCCAAACGCGGAGATGAGCGGACGCCTGTTTTTTCCAAGTAGGGTACAGCAGCAGAACGGCGACCAGTTTTCTCTAATTCAGGTACTTGCTTTTGACTGTCGATGCTGCAAGACTTATTTTGGCAGGCATTGATATTCTCCAATCCAGTGGTAGCTAGTTGTTTGCTCATTTCTGTATCGAGTCCCATTCCACTTGATATTTTAGCAGCAGGGGCAACTTGTGGTTGTTGAATCTTTTTGTCTGTATTGGGTACTGGTGCAGTTGGTTTTTCAGCTACAGTTTGCTGGTTTGTGAGAGTGGGGCAACACCCTGTTTTCTCTTGCACAACAGCCAGAGGTTGATGGTCCTTCTTGCTGGACTGAGCTGTGGCAGCACCGCCTTTATCCTGTGCAGGAACGGTTGATGGTTGGGTAATGGTCTTATCCACTGCAACTGTGGAAGTCTAAGGAAGAGAGTGCATGTGTTGTACACACAGTGGGATGGGTGGAGGAGGGAGGTGGAAGGAACAGTTAAACACTTTCGGCTACCTTAAACTTTTTGCCTGAAATGTCCATAACTGAAGCCTTTTTTGTGATGGACTCAACCTAGTGGAGTAGAAAGCAAGTTTCATTTACTTGGTTTTCAATAAGCTTGGTAACTGTACCTGTTCATCTGGCATTTGGGAGTCGTTCTCCTCTGTGTTTGCAATGTTGGTATTCAAATGGTTCTTTGACTTCCCCTTGTCAAAGTACTTCTTCATGCCTTCCCCGAGAATCTTATCTTTATTCACCACTCTTCCTTGCTTGTTGCTGTGGGATGGGTACCAGTGTATACACACACACACAGGCACACACACACACACAGGCACACACAGGCACACACACACAGGCACACACAGGCACACACACACACACAGGCACACACACACAGGCACACACACACACAGGCACACACACACAGGCACACACACACACACAGGCACAGTGCAAACATATATTTATTTTGATAGCTCAGTCACCTCTTTCCCTTCCCTGGAGGACGCACAAACCCTTCTCTCTCCAAACGATTCACCAAGCCCTGCGCCACATTCATTTCCACGCCTATGAATAGCATGTTTGCATAAAAAGCATGTGTGCATGCAAATACATATCCTCACGCATGCAAGCACACGTACATATGACATATCTTTAGTCCATACAAGGCACCTCTTACCTAGTCTCTTGGCAAAGGTCGGTGTCACAAGCCGACTCACTTCTGTGCATGCTAGCAACGCTCTTCTCCAAGTGCAGGTGGCCTTTGTGAGTGTGTGTGTGTGTGTGAAGGGGGAGGGAGGAAGGTGTGTACAGTGTGTATGAAGGGGGAGGGAGGAGGTGTGTACAGTGTGTGTGAAGGGGGAGGGAGGGAGGTGTGTACAGTGTGTGTGAAGGGGGAGGTGTACAGTGTGTTGGGGGGAGGGGGAGGTGTGTACAGGTGTGTGGGGGGAGGGCGGAGTGTGTACAGTGTGTGTGGGGGGTGTCCGTGTGGGTGAAGGGGGAGGGAGGAGGTTGTACCAGTGTGTGTGAAGGGGAGGAAGGTGTGTCACCGTGTGTGTGAAGGGGGGGGAGGAAGGTGTGTCCCGTGTGTGAAGGGGGAGGGAGGGGGTGTGTACAGTGTGTGGGGGAGGGAGGTGTGTCCCTGTGCCAAGTCCACAGCACCTTTTTGGTGCCCAAATTTGTGGCTATACCTGGACGCTATTGGACTTAGGAACTGTAGAAAAGAGTCAGTACAGGGCTGGCCACCCTCCCCCTCCAACTAAAGTAAGAAATCATTGATTAGGGGGAGGGGAGGTAGTGTGTCATTACCTGGCACACTGGTCACACACATGCAGCTCTGGTACTTGGTCTTCGTGCAACAGTGCAAAGCACACAGCATGCTGCCAAGTCTTGCACAGTCCACAGAGCACCATCAATCCATCATCCTGTGTTGTGTGTGTGGTGGGGGGGGGGGGGGGGAGGAGGGGGAGTGTACACGTATATACGACCTTGATTCTCCCCTGTCTGTGTTACTCGTTGCAACCCACAAGGACATCGCACTTCAAACTGATCGTCCTCGTTGTGGGCTAAGGTGGTGGGTCCCATTTTCTGTGTATTGTGATTGACTTGGTTCACTTCGGAGGCTTTGAAGGAGAGAGCCAATAGAAGTAGCAATATTGCATTTAAAAGACATGCCACAATGGGGGGAAAAAAACTCCTACATTCCATTGGTTCATTGGCTCTTCCTACTGCATTTCCAGTGTCTTGAGTTGTGCAGAGGGACAAGCATATTAGCAAACAGATGGGTCACACCAACAGACCCCCCCCCCCCACACACACACACACACACATTGGCAGCACTCACCTATCATTTGAGGCTGTGGGGATGATTGTGCAGATGGCAGGGGCGATCTGGGAGTCCTCCAACTGCTCATCGCACATCTCAAACTGTTGGCATTGGGTCTTGATACGAAGCTTGACACTTCCAATACGATTGGGTGGAATGAATCAATTGCAGGTGGAGGTTATCATCATACCTGTGGAATTGCTGGCATTTGACAAAGACGCATGTCAGTAAGAGTGTGCAAAGCAGTGAGCAGGTGAGGCTATATTACCGTGGAAACATCTCCAACACGAATGTTCATGGCTTCCTCTTTGAATGTGAAGTCATCACTGGTGGTAGGCTGGGTGTGTGTGGGTGTGGGTGTGGGATAAATGAACTTTAAGAGGTCAGTTTGCCTCACTTGGAATCCCGGTGGTTCATAGTCTTGTGGTGTGACTGCATCAAGTAGAGACAGTGTTATGGTAGCAGAGGACTATGGGGTGCCCAGCCCTTACCATCGTCATAGTACAGCAGCTTCATGGTCATCATGACATCATCGGGGAGTGGCGTTAGTGTCTGGGTGAGGACTACGATGGTTCTTTTGATAAAGGGGGGAAGGAATTCAAGTTTTAAAACAAACAAAAAAAAGGACAAGGACTCACCTCAGAAGCTTGATTGTAGCTTTTCTTGTTTCAGCAGGGCTGTGTGCACTTGCTATCTGGTCCTCATTGCTGTGGTTGTGTGAGTGATTTAAACACCATGAGCACTGGCATGGAGTTGATAAGTACCGATAGATGGTGACTCCTTCGTTGGTGTTGTAACTGAACTGTGGGAGTGGGGGAAATATGAATGTCATAGGGCTGGGGACCAGCTGCCTACCTTGAAGGTGTAGGACTCTACTACAGTCTATGGAGAGAGTGGGGGGGAGGAGAAAGTGGTTACATAACTAACATTAATCAATGTGCAGAAATTGAAATATTCAGAAGAGGGCCTTACATTAGAATCACCAGGGTCCTTGTATATCTAATAAAACAACAGGGTTACGATGTTCATAAAGCGCACAGGCACGCACAATTTTGGTCCACTTACTCCAATTGTAATCATTCTCAACTGCCAGAAACACGTGTGTGTGTGTGTGTGTGTGTGTGTGTGTGTGTGTGTGTGTGTGTGTGTGTGTGTGTGTGTGTGTGTGTGTGTGTAGTATCAGTAGTAGTAGAGTAGGAAGATGGAGGGATGGCAGGTTAACAAGCAATATTGCTAAAGGTCCGGTTGCCTTACATATTTCTTGTCCAATGCGTCGAAACACCCTTTCACCCTGCAAGATGGGAGGCTAAACCGAGTACGTAAAGCGGAGTGCTAACCATTGGATAACTTGGCAGGCACCGGGGCACGTACTGTCGTCGCGAAAGTATCTTCAAATTGAGGTCTTTCAGTTGTTTTTTTTGTAAATTCTGAGATAGTCACGCATTCAAACTATTACTGTACCTTCCAAACAGCGGTCACCAAAAGCGTGTTCGGGGAAAATAGTTCTGCAAATACAGGTACGCGGCAAAGAGGTTACGAACAGACGTGTATCTGCGTCTTACCTTAGGTAGGTTATGTTAGAAATCTAATGGACGGGGTTTAAAAAAAAAAAGGCAATTAGCGCAATTCATAACCGTGGGAAAGAGATACGCGCTTACTCCCACAGCGAGCAGTTTCTTCACGAACAATGCAGATTGTTGCTCTGTTACTTGCTCATTAGGGAATATGGAAGACCACTGAAAGAGATAGAAAGAATGCGTCATGTCAAACATCTTTGTTTTTCACTCGAAGTATGCAAACATACCGTGCCGGTCTTCTGTTTCTGGAGAGTAGCGGTCATCTTCTCCTTTCTTCTGAAAACTGTTTTTCCCGTTTCACAAGCAGAAGGCACAGCTGTCGATTGTATTTCATTGCCCGCCAGCGCTTTACGTCAAACCCGCGAAGTGGCGCAAAAGAGCAGCTGGGGGGATGGGTCTACTGATTTAGAGCGCAATTAATAATTCTCAATAATCTCAGAGCATGCTCAAGTGGTTTGCCGTTTCATGGAGATCGCATAGACACTTCCAACTTCTGCGATTAACCAGAATGATGAGCGAAGAGACAGCGCCTCCAGGCAAAGCGGCTTTGTACAGAGGATATAGAATGTAGCGAGCCAGGAGAACAGATCGAAAAGGCGGACGACACTGCAGACATCGCGGAAAGCAAAGTGAGGAGCATCACGTGCTTCTGCTCCCGTTGTATGTGATGACCGTTTCATTGTCGCATAATTCGTGGGAGCGTAGGGCGGGAAATGCAACGCAAAGAAATGCGCTCTGCTACTCGCATACAGCGGGAAGGGCTACCTCGGAATGCAGTGGTGAGAAATCTCATCCGTCGTCTTGGAGTTTTCCCGCGTGCATATCGCCTCCATCCGTGTTACCCAGGAACCCTGGTGTTCGCACAATCGAACACGACCTCATCAAGGCGCTCTCTGATGCCAATGCAGTGCCGGAACACGCCAAGGGCAATCCTGGAAAGGCAAGGGTGTCTATGCTTTTTGCCACACACACGGGGTCTGTTTGCTTTTATATTTATTCCTGTGCAGCTCTTGTTTCAACGCTGTGCACGCACTGACAAGGGCGTTTCAGCAGCTCGACAGCTGGTGTCACTGAAGATAAGAACCCTGTTTGCCTGTTCAGCTGTGTTTTTCTACCTATGAGATTGACAAATACCTGCCCCAGTCCTTCCTCTTCCTCTTTCCTTACCTCCTTTCCCTCCCTCCTCTTACCTCCTCTTCCCTACCTGCGGTTCCCATGCACTTTTATGTTACTTCCACCTGCGCAATGCCCTTCCACCATCTTGTTCTCTGTGTGTTTGTCTCTAGTCCTTACCTATTTTTTCTTCCATCCTTCTCAATATCTCTCTTCCTTCCCCCTTCCTTCTCCTCCTCCCCTTTCCTTCTCCTCTCCCTTTCCTCCCTATGACTTTCCTTCCTTCTCTCTGTTCTGCTTCCTTTCTCTCCAATGCTCACCTCGTTGTCACGACAACACATGTTTCCTCTTGAGCGCTATGTCGATGAAATCAACAGGCACCTCCCACCAGAGATCAGAGTCATCGGTACCTAAACACACCCTGTGGTCCTCACCCTCTTGTCCACCATCACCGCTTGCCCACACACACACATACCACACACACACACACACATACACACATACCACACACACACACATACAGCACTGAAGAGGGTGACCAAGGGGTTCACTAGCAATGGCCACCAGGCGTGCAGTGCCCGCTCCTATGAGTATGTCCTGCCCACCTTTGCCTTCGCCCCATTCCATGTGAGTCCTGTGGGAGGGGCAGGGAAAGGGAGGGGGGAGGCAGGAAAAGGGATTGTTTGTGCTGGTTTAGGATATTTGTTTATGTAATATGGGATCGTTTCTGTGAAAAGGGACCTAGCGCATAGATTATAAAATTTCCAATACGCACAATAGAAATGTAACACTTGCGTTGATATGTATGGCTAATTAAAAATTCAGAGCCTAAAATTTCGTGACAGATACTTTGATTCTCAGTGCGTAAACACAATGTGAAGAGGACATTTCAACCTTCTAGAATATTTTTAAAAAATTGAAATCTTGAAGACACATGCGTTAGGTCCAGAAACAATCCCCATATAGATATTGTTGTGGCAGCTGTGTTTAGTTCCTGGGTGTTGTTTTGGTTTTGCTGAAACACCATTTAGTGTGAAAATGGTGGAGTGTTTAAAAAGTCTGGAGAGTATGTGGTTAAGGGGTGTGTTCTCGTTGACACCTCCTCCCCAGGCCACACGGGCTGGATTACAGGATTACAGACCAGTTGGTGGACAGGATCAACGTGTTCCTCCGTCAGTACGAAGGGACACACAACTTCCACAACTTCACATCTGGAAAGTGCGTGTACCTCATTGCAGCAGCTCACCAGTTATTGTATTGTAGTCAAATTATGACTTAATAGCTGTCTTTACCTCTCTCCTTCCCTCTCTCGTCCTCCCTCTCCCCTCCCTCCTCTCCCTCCCTCTCCCCTCCTCCTCTCCCCTCCCTCCTCTCCCCTCCCTCCTCTCCCCTCCCTCCTCTCCCCTCCCTCCTCTCCCCTCCCTCCTCTCCCTCCCTCCTCTCCCCTTCTTCCTCTCCCCTCCCTCCTCTCCCCTCCCTCCTCTCCCCTCCCTCCTCTCCCCTCCTCCTCTCCCCTCCCTCCTCTCCCCTCCCTCCTCTCCCCTCCCTCCTCTCCCCTCCCTCCTCTCCTCTCCCTTCTTCCCCTTACAGAGAGGCCACAGAGACTAGTGCCAAGAGATATATCATGTCCTTCAAGGTTAGCCATTGTTCTCCCATATAGAAAGGCATCAGTCTACCGAGTGCACTGTGTGATGTCATCGCTGTTCTTGTCTTATTCCTCCCTCCCCTCCTCCTCTCCCCTCCACCCTCCCTTTTCACCTCCAATCTGTCCCCTCCTTCCCTCTCCCCTCCCCTCCTCCCTTCCCCCCTCCTACCCACTAGTGTGGGAACAGGTTTGTAGCCAGTGCAGAGTGTGATGAGTGCCCTCAGAAGAAGGAGGTGGAGTTCATCTCACTACACGTCCAGGGGCAGAGCTTCATGATCCATCAGATCAGGAAGATGATTGGTAATATACCTCAGTCCTGCCTACCCTCCCCCAGTCCTCCCTTCCCCCCCCCCCTCCCCCAGTCCTCCCTTCCGCCCCCCCCCCCCCCCCTCCCCCACCCTTCCATTCTAATGCTTGCTCCATCTAGGTCTGCTAATCGCCATAGTGAAGGGATACATCCCTGAGGGAAGCATCACTAGAGCATACACCATGGAAAGAGCTGAGATCCCCAAGGCCCCTGGGATTGGTCTTCTGTTGGACAATGCAAGTGGCCAGCAAGACTTTCCCTTTCCCCTCTCTCCTTTCCTCTTCCTCTTGCCTACCCTTCTCCCCCTTCCCTCCTCACTCTATCTTGGACCTTTATCCTACAGGTTCATTTTGAGCTCTACAACAAACGTTTTGCTGACAATGGAATCCACCCAAGGTTGGACTGGACACAGTATGAAGATACGATACAAGCATTCAAGCGAGACTACATCTACAAGACCATAATCGAAACTGAAATCAAGGAGCTCTCGTATCCAAACCCCATTCCCCAGTCTACGCCCATCTACTGGCACAATATGTCTTTTCCTTCCTCCATGCCTCCACCCTCCATCCATTTCATCCCTCTCTCCTCCCCATTGACCCCTCTTCACTGCCTTGTGATGACCTTGACTTGTCTCACAGTATGATGCATTGGCTCAGTAGTCTTCTGAAGCACGATTTCACTTACTACCTAAAGCCAGAGCAAAGTCAAACTCCTGCTCCCGAAAGTCAAATGCAACAAAGCCAAGCTACTGTGTCATGTGACATGCAAGAGAGTCAAGCTTCTGTCTCATGTGACATGCAAAGCCAAGCTTCTGTGTCATGTGACATGCAAGAGAGTCAAGCTACTGTGTCATGTGACATGCAAAGCCAAGCTTCTGCTGTGTCATGTGACATGCAAGAGAGTCAAGCTTCTGTGTCATGTGACATGCAAAGCCAAGCTTCTGTGCCATGCGACATGCAAAGCCAAGCTTCTGTGTCATGTGACATGCAAAGCCAAGCTTCTGCTGTGTCATGTGACATGCAAGAGAGTCAAGCTTCTGTGTCATGTGACTTGCAGCAAACTCAGGATTCATCGTCATGTGACATACTGCGAGATCATTCACCAGTTGCAGAGCAAGAGACGTTATCAGAAAAGAACACACCTTTTTAGAATGTTTTACTATTAAGAAAATCTATCACTTTCATCTTCACTATTTATAGGAAGGAGGCATGTGGTGTATGTGTGAGTGAGTGCGTCTGTATGTGTGCATGTGTGAGTGTGTCTGTGTGTGAGTGTGTATGTGTGAGTGTGTATGTGTGAGTGTGTATGTGTGCATGCAGAGTTGTCAGATCCAGCAGTTGCTATGGCGAGGAATAATACAGCCGCATGTATGCCTCTCTGTGGCGTAGCCTTCTTTCCTCCTTCTCTGTTCTTAGCTGTGCGCGTGCAAAGCGGAAGTGGTTTGCTGGTGTGTGGAGTGCAAAGACAATCTCTCATTGACTTACAATTGTCTTGGGCTCTGCGCCGGAAGCTCATGTCTGTGGACCGCCTTGCAGTCCCTCACCTTGTGGTACACGTGGGGATCAGGTGACCTTGGGGGGGGGGGGGGGGGGGGGAGGGGGTGAGATAACTATGTCAGTGCTATGCTCTGCACATGTGAGTTACATACAACCCATGGTGAGGTGGCTGGAAGCAATCTGCGCACAGGATGGATGATCCGCACTCAAAGTAGTCTCCTATTGGTTCCTTGTGACACGAGGAGCACTTGAGGAAATCAAACCAATTGGAAAATGAAACAAATTAGTTGTGTCGTAGCCTTCATCATGTATGAATCATAATAATGTGTTTACATACACAACAGTGCTATTATTTACGCGCATATATACAGAAAGGTATACTTAATCAAGGAGGCGAACTTGTACGCTATATGCGTATCCTTTACTAGGCCATGTAAGTACTTGAGAGGCCATGAGCGACAGATTCGAAATGTGTCCGTGGTTTCATCACGTACAATATCTGGTACACCTTTGGTGCACTTCACGACGACACTCTTTTTAAGGGTCTTCTTCCCTCCAAACGCTTCCTCGAACTCTATGTGTCGATTTCTGGGTTCATCATGGCCGTACGCCCCCGGCCTGCCAAAAGGGGAGGGGTAATGCAGGATAGGGGGGAGGGGGGAGGGGCTCACCCCGGGGTGCTAGCTCCTCCTATTTCTGGTAACCGCGGTAATGGAAATGTCAAAGGGCTTGTAACTAGGCCTGACGTGCTGCTGTTGTGATCTGTCGTAGTCGGCCGGCCCAGGGCCCGCAACCTAAACATGGCCGCCGCGAGCAATTACATCTTGTTTAAAACCACGCCTGGAGAGGTGTTTTTAGGGTCGAACCTTTCTTTGTATTTGCAAACGTGTTCCGCTCGTAGCGCCAAAAAAACCACCCTCTCTTGCTTCTAGGTCGTTTGTCCAGCTGGCTCAGAAATAGCCTCACCTAGGTACAAAAAAAAAACAAAAACAACCAGTTTACGGACTGCATACATTTTGCAGACCCTCTCCCTATTGCAGACCCCCTCCCCCCTCCTCCTCCTCTCTCACTGGCTAGCTAACGTACAGGAGGTGGGTCGTAGCAGCCGGGGCCTCTATTGGGAGCGCCTCTAAGGCACTGTTCGATTCCAGCGCGAGAATGCGGAGGGTGATACGGCATCATAAGTCGCTCCGAAACACTGCCAAAGGCAGCCTTCGTCTTGTGTGGCCTGTGGCCTACGCCAGCAATGAAAATCACAGGAGACTTGAAGATACAACAAAAACTGCTTACTTTGTTGAACCTCAGCCATCATTCAAAGAAACACCTCAAATTGAATTCATACGAGTGTTAAATACACTTGGTGTTATAAGCAATCCAATTACACGGGAGAACTTTCACACACACACACAACCGCGTACCACAGTGGAACAAAATGGGGTTCCTCGGAGTGGAGTTTATGCTCGTTATATTTGCCGTCATTATGGCTCTCGGCTTTCTTACCACGTGAGTTTCATCAATCGAGTACTCGTGTCGTGACTTTTAAAAGACGCTTTTAAAACAGATACATTGTGGCCGTACAGAACAACCACGTGACTCCATATCTGCCTTACATCAGGTAGGTTTTGTGTTCGAGTAGTTTTACGAATATTGGAACTTTGCGATTCGGTTCAAATAAAATGTTCAAGCGACACGGGACGCAATCCCCCTGAAAGCTGTATCTTCACCATCATATGCAGCGTCTCGTCATTCTTCTGTAAGTGACGTCACCATACCCCTCACCCCGTCCACCCCCATTGGTGCTCGCCCGCCCACTCTCTCTCTCCCTCCCTCACCGTCCCAAGTATGCCTGATCGTCTACGTGAGGTTCAAACACATACACCACTTCTACTATGAGAACGTGACGCACATCAAGTGCTGGAACACATGTGCCCTCATTGTTGGCTTCCTGTCAGCTTTCGGCCTGCTCTTAGCGGGTTGCTTTCAGGTATGGATGAGTCCAACCCCCGCCCTCTCCGACCCCCTCTACCTCCTCCTCCCACCCTCCTCCCCCTCCCTCCTCTCCCTATTTCTCCCTCCTCCCCCTCTCTCCCTCCTCCCCTCTCTCCTCCTCTCCTCTCCTCTCCCTCTCTCTCCTCCTCCCCCCTCTCTCTCCCTCTCTCTCCCTCCTCCCCCTCTCTCTCCCTCCCTCCTCCCCTCTCTCCCACCCTCTCTCCTCCCTCTCTCTCCCTCCTCCCTCTCCTCTCCCCCTCTCTCCTCTCCCTCCCTCCTCCCCCTCTCCCACCCTCTCTCTCTCCCTCCTTCCTCCCTCCCTCTTCCTCCATCTTCATCAATCTTCCTCCTCACACCTCCTAAACAGAGAGGGGTACAGAGTTTGCATTAATTATTAAAAACCTTTATTGCATGATGACATGGAATATGGGTGATGCTCCTATTAACCCCCACCTTCGTGAGGGGATGTGGTGAAGTAGCGTGTTTTGTAATGGTGCATATGTGAGCCTCACTCACTAGGACAGTATGCCACACTAGCTCATCCAGCTCTCCCTTCCCTGTTTCCCTACCCTTCCATCCCCTCTCCCTCCATCCCCTCCCTCTCTCCCCTTCCATCCCCTCCCCTCTCTCCCCTTCCATCCCCTCCCCTCTCTCCCCTTCCATCCCCTCCCCTCTCTCCCCTTCCATCCCCTCCCCTCTCTCCCTTCCATCCATCCCCTCCCCTCTCTCCCCTTCCATCCCCTCCCCTCTCTCCCCTTCCATCCCCTCCCCTCTCTCCCCTTCCATCCCCTCCCCCCCTCTCTCCCCTTCCATCCCCTCCCCTCTCTCCCCTTCCATCCCCTCCCCTCTCTCCCCTTCCATCCCCTCCCCTCTCTCCCCTTCCTCCCCTCCCCTCTCTCCCTTCCCCTTCCATCCCCCCTCCCCTCTCTCCCCTTCCATCCCCTCCCCTCTCTCTCCCCTTCCCTCCCCTCCCTCCTCCTCCCCTTCCCTCCCCTCCCCTCTCATCCCCTCCCTCCCCTCCCGTCTCCTCCCTCCCCTTCCCTCCCCTCCCTCGTCTCCCTTCCCTCCCCGTCCCCTCTCCCTCTCCCTCTCCCCGCTCCCCTCTCTCCCCTTCCCTCCCCTCCCCCTCTCCTCCCCTTCCCTCCCGCGTCCCCTCTCTCACCCCTTCCATCCCCTCCCCTCTCCCCCTTCCTCTCCGCCTCCCTCTCTCTCCTCCTGTCCTCCCCTCCCTCTCTCCCCTTCCATCCCCCTCCCCTCTCTCCCCTTCCATCCCCTCCCCTCTCTCCCCTTCCATCCTCCTGTCCTCCCTCCCATGCCCTCCTCCTGTCTCTCCCTTCCTTCCCTCCCTCTCTCCCCTCTCTCCCCTTCCGCCTCTCCCCTTCATCCCCCTCCCCTCTAACCCCCCCTCCTTTTCCATCCCCTGTCTCTCTCTCTCCCCCTAACCTCCCCTGCCCCCTCCCCCCATCCCTGTGTCTCTCCCCTCCCCTTCCATCCTCCTGTCTCCCTCCCCACCCACCCCCCCCCCCCCCCACCCCCTCATCTAACAGTTTGATCTCCACACCCTGATCTCTTTAGGCGGGCAATGTTCCAGTGGTCCACTTCATGGGTGCCATGACCATCTTCTGTGGAGGTGTGCTTTATGCCTGGTTGCAGAGTGTGGTCTCCTATCAGATTTACCATGTCAACCTCACCCATCATGGGGGCAGCATCTCAGTCTGTTTCAAGTTCTTTCTCTCCATCTTGGCCACTGTCGTTGTTGTAACTGGTGAGAGTGCTGTGAGAGTGCTGTGAGGGTGATGTGGTGTGGGGTGAGTGATGTGGTGGTGTGGTGTGTGAGTGATGAGGTGTTTGGTTCATCATTTTCTTTACTGCTCTTTAGCTGTGGTGACTGGAGCCATCTCAAGGAATGTACCACACTCACAAGCAGGAGTGAGTGATTAAAATCATAACCTGACTGAAATGGTTGCATGCTTGCATCTGCTCACTCTCTTTCCGTTTGCCTTCCTGGTCTCCCCCCTCCCATCCCTCTCTCCCTTCTTTCTCCACACTCCATCTCTCCTCCACTCCCTCTTCCTCCTCCACCTACGTTTGCAAACTGGTCAGGTTCTCCATACATTGAGCACCTGGTCTGAGTGGCTGTCAGCTTGCACCCTGACGCTCTTCTTCCTCACTCTGCACACTGATTTCAGGCGCATCCAAGTCAATGTGTTTGTGCAGCTTCGAGTCAATGAGGGTATTTACACCCCACAACACCGCTCAACCTGTGACATGAGTGTGCTGGTTGTCCCTCACTGTCAACTGGGGGTTTCCTCTTAACGCAATTTCTCTCTCCGTCTAGCTGATGGTCGTACATATGTGTGATGGTGTTGAGTGTCTGCAGCACAGTATTTGCACTCACAGGAACGATATATCAGATGCTGTTTTGTAACACTCGATATTGTGTTTTTCCCTTTCATTCGACAATTTAGTTAGTTTCCGTCCTCCTGATCATTCTAAATGAACATAAAGGTGCATGTATTTGTCCTGTCATGTGACCATTTTACATTACTGAAACGAAAATGAAGTGAAGCAGCCACAGATAGCATGCGACTATGCCCCCCCCCCCCCCCCTTCCACACACACATTACATCTTATATCACCCTCGTTCAAGCTATTTCAAAGGCCATTCTGGGTAGATGCTTAACCATCAAAGACAATTTAGCACTTTAAATGCATTATGTATTCTGTGTATAATAAATTAAATGTAGTGTAGGTGTAGTGAACATTTTGTGTACATTGTGTATTCCTATATTTATTTGAATAATTACATTTGATTAAAAAAATGAAAGCCTGTATGTTCTATTTACATGTTCAACACATGAAGACCTTATTGAAGACCTTATTGAGAAGGTTAGAGAAGGTTGGGGTCTCTCACAAAGCCTCCAGGTATAGAATGGATAGTCTCGTACCCAGACCCAAGTTACTCAGCTGAGGGTCACAGCGCTGCATAATGCACGACTGGGCGGGTGGCTTTTGGTTCGATCATTTTTATAAATGTTAAAATCTTTAACCCTTACGCCGCCTCTAATCTAAAAACCATCAGCAGCATGCTACCGTAGCCATGAAAGAGGAATATATGCCTTGAAGTGGAACATGCATCTTTCATACCACTCATTCTTTCTTGCACAGGTGGGCAAGCTTCAGATGAGAACCTGGCCCTTGAATACACATAATTGAGCTTGCAGCAAAGAGAATGTAAGGAGGCATCTCAACCACATGATGGTTAAGCTATAAGCCTGACTCCATTCAGTGGAGAGCAGAGAGCTTATAGCTTGTTGTGGCTTGAGGGCCGTCATTACATGCCTGTGACACAACCTCCACTTGACCTGGTGTCAAGGAAAGCTTTGTTTAGGCCGCAATATGCTCTTACGTTATTAGCACATACAAGGTTGTGTCTGTTTTGATTTGTATATTGTTTTTAAAAAAGGATGGATGCCCTGAAGATAATCCTAGTACTTCAAAAGGGCCTTTGTGATGTAATCTTCATTGAACAAAGGCACTTCCTGTCTTATGTGAACATCAAGGTGTTGATTAAGTGGGACTCCTTTTACATATAATTTAGCTATATGCATTCTTATGCTAATCTGTTTATACTGCACACACCATAGGGAGTTTTGGAGCTTTGCATTGGGTTCACGGAATTCAATAACAGAACGTCTTGGATTACATTGTAGTGGGGGAGAGGGGGTGGGGGGAGATGTGGGGGGGGAGAGGGGGGAGAGGGGGGTGGGGTGGGGGAGATGTGGGGGAGAGAGGGGGTGGGGTGGGGGAGATGTGGGGGAGAGGGGGGGTGGGGTGGGGGGAGATGGGGGGTGCCTAGGTGAATTGAGAGAGAATCTTGAATAGTGTTGACATTTGTTACGTTATAACCCTGAATGGGTATGTTTCGACCAATGGTACTAAATCAAAGCTTCCAGACCATTTATCGCAATCTTTGTGCACGTGGATGTGTTGATGCTGTTATGAGCCCAAGATTTGATTCGTTGCTCAGTCGTTTTGGAGCACGCTACTAAGCATACACCTGTGCACAAGGAATTTGTACACGCTCACTTTTTCGCATGCTTCGACAACCACAACGCCTTCTACTTTAGCAAGGCACTATAATCTTTCGAGATTAAGTAGTTAAGAGATATTCATTTATCCAAGGAATTGAGATTAGATCACCACGCGGGCATCGTTTGGGTTTTCCACTTTCACGCTCAACACGTGGCATTTCGTGCAGACTTTCAGTTTTTCGTCTTTCCTTTTGCAATGGACGTAGACACTTCTGCCTTTGAGGTAATTTATCTTTTACTTCGTATCGCAAGCCTCACTGAGTGTTTACTTCATTCCCGCAGCCGGGACCCAAGAAGCCAAGAACCACGGATGAAGAAGCTTCGTCTACTGTGGAAGAGTTGACGAGCAAAGACTACTACTTCGACTCCTATTCCCATTTCAGTAAGCCTTTGCAATGAGGGTGCAACTAGTCCAACTTGCATGATGTGTATGCGTCTGCTTGTGTTGTGTGTGTGTGCGTGTGTGTGTGTGTGTGTGTGTGTGTGTGTGCTGTGTTTAGGTATTCATGAAGAAATGTTGAAGGACCAAATCAGAACGCTCACTTATCGAAATGCCATGTACCACAACAAGCACCTGTTCAAAGGAAAGATAGTTCTGGACGTGGGGTGCGGAACGGGCATTCTCAGCATGTTTGCTGCCCGAGCAGGTGCCAAGCATGTGTACGGGGTACGTTCGTATGTGGGTACGTTTGTATGGGTGTACGTTCGTTCGTATGGGTGTTTCATATATGTAAAAAAATAAATGTTTGTATGGGTGTACGTTCGTTCGTATGGGTGTTTCATATATGTAAAAAAAATAATAAAATAATAATTCTCCGCGTGTACTCATCACAGATAGACTGCTCAGCAATAATTGAACAGGCGAAGGCGATAGTCAAAGACAACAAGCTAGACGACGGTGCGTTCATTGGCCACAAAGAATGGAGAGAAGGGGGAGATGATGAGTTCAATCCTTTTTTGCTTTTTAGTGATCACACTGATCAGAGGCAAGGTGGAGGAGGTAACTCTCCCTGTTACTCACGTGGATGTGATTGTGTCGGAATGGATGGGGTACTCCCTCTTCTACGAGTCCATGCTTGATACCGTCATTTATGCACGAGACAAATGGCTGGTGGTACGTGGTCAATATAAAAACCTAATCCTATATGATCCTAATCCTAACTATTTGATGCCCACTTTGTTAGAAATCTGGTGGCTTGATCTTTCCGGACAAGGCATCACTTTACGTAACTGCCATCGAAGACCGGAGTTACAAAGATGAGAAAATAAACTGTGAGCTTTAGAACTATGGGGCATGCAACATAACCATTTTTTACCACACTCATACCTGAGGTAGTTATGGTGCTATTGTGTTTACCTCTGCATGGCAGGTAACTGTTTTGTTTATGTGTCCATGCAGGGTGGGACAGTGTGTATGGTTTCAACATGAGCAGAATACGTGATGTTGCGTTGAGGGAACCACTGGTTGATGTGGTGGAGGCACAACAGATTGTTACAGATTCCTGTCTCGTCAAGGTTGGTTAGCTGGGGGGTTTTGTTTGGGTGGAATTCGCAATGGAGATATGGCTCTTTTATGTCACGCCTTTGTCGCAACAGGAGATAGATCTGTACACAGTAACACGTGAGGAACTGACCTTCTCTGCACCCTACTCGCTCACCGCAAAGAGGAACGACTATGTGGACGCCATAGTGTCCTTCTTCACGGTCGAGTTCACCAAGTGCCACAAACCGACTGGAATCTCAACATGTAAGGAATTAAGGGATGGTGAGGGTGGGGGGGGGAAGTGGCTTAGTTGCTCAGCACCTCTTGCATTTCCCAACCTGTGTGTGGTAGCTCCTTCATCGCGCTACACCCATTGGAAACAGACTGTGTTCTAACATCGATGACTGTCTAACCATCAAGCAAGGGGAGCAGCTTTCAGGGCTCATCTCACTGGCCCCCACACCAAGAATAAGGCACGTGTTTAATTGTTATGCTGTGCGTGTTGTGGCCGTTATTCCTGGTTTCGTCTTGCACACTTCAGAGGGATCTTGATTTCACAATCACTTACAATTTTGAAGGAGAACTTATGCGCGTGAACTTGAAGCAGAGTTATCATATGCGGTGAAATGTGTACACTTGTCGTTTTGGTCATTCATACAGGAACGTGTGTGTGTGCATAAACGCAACATAAATTTACGTCATGGGGAAAGGTGGCTAACACGTTACACGTCCACGTGCGAAAGAATAAATGATGGCGGGATGTGTGGCTTCATTGCTTCTCCAGGGGTGCGTAGTTCAGCAGCTTCTCTATGAGGTCAACGTGAGACAGCAACATTCTTCTACAGCAGTACCGTTTCAGACCCAGAGCGTCCAGCGCATCGCTATGTCGACAGATAACGTTTGTTCTATCTGTTATCTAGCTCCCGAGGAACATGCTAAAGCTTACCCTTCCGTGTACTCTGCTTGAAGAAGGCCCAAATAGGACTCCCACTTGTTGCCAATCACCTTCCCGCATGTGAAGCACCGAATCGGTATGATCATCTTTTGGCGCAGCAAAGAGACTGTTATTAAAATTAGTTAATTGCTTGTGATCACGTGAGAACGAATTAGTTGATTATGCACATGGATACGACGCTAGTCATAAAAGCGGAGGTGTCACATTTACATAGCAGTCGGAGTGAAGGAGTGTATTGTATTACGTGAAGCGCTTTCACTCTGAGATGGGTCAGTATAATAAGTGCCTCAGATAACGTTCATACTTTTCCAGCTCCTTTTCATCGTAAGTTCTGACTGTGAAGATTTTTAGTGATGTGTATTGAATACAGACGCAGATTTCAGCGACGGTGTAATCTCACCCTTTCACTTTTATTCTCTCACCTCCAGGCCTTTGGTGCGGTACTGATTGGTGTCGGGGCATGGGTAGGTGTCACCGTCAGCCCTACCAATTACCAAGCCGTTGTGAGCGCGACTGAGTTCAAGGCAGCGCCTTACGTCATCGTCGCGTGTGGCTGCATTGTCATCGCCATCGCTGCCGTGGGCATGTTCGGAGCATGTTGTTCTTCAGTGTTGCAACAAGATCCTACTTGGAGTGGTAGTGACCCCTTCCTTCTCCCCTTCCCTTCCTTCCTAGGTGACCCCGGCACTTAGTCTCGTTTCCAGATCCAAATCGCGGTGGGGGGGGGGGGGGGGGGGGGGGGGGGGGGGGGGGGGGGGGGGGGGGGGGGGGTTCGGGGTGGGGTGGTGGGGGGGTGGGGTGATGTTTGTGGTGGTGGGGGGTTGTGGGGGGGGGAGGAAAGGGGAAGGCACTTTACCGGAACCACTAGCAACTGTGTCCGTAATTTGGGTCTGGGAAACGTGAGTACCCTCCCCATATCACCCTCCCCCCCCCACCCCCCACCCCCCCCCCCCCCCCCATCAATGCAAAGGGTGTCAAATATTT